>OX439383.1:18681330-18896923 GCA_949319315.1 Zelleria hepariella | reverse complement strand
TAAAATCAAACTCAAAGAGCACTTTCAATCACACGTAGGATCTTTTGTAACACCTTGTATAACCCTATTCCTACACTTGTATAATTTTTTTCGGTATCTTTTGAGTAGGTATGGGTCGATTGATCTTTGATAACTGTAGAGTATTTTCTATGGCGACTTTACTGCAAGATTTTTTTTAGTTTATCTTATGCTAGCATCAGCTTCTTTTGGTGCTAGCATAAGATAAACTGCATCGATAAGTTGAATTGATTTGAATGGAGTTACATAAAAAAAGTTATAATAATTAATACTAAAGTTAAGCATTATACTTTTAAATCAATATTTATTTACTGGATAAATAATGTTATATTAAGAAAGGTAAAGCCTTAACAAACAAAATCCTTAATGTATTAGCTTCCATAAATAACCATGAATCATAAGTTTAAGAAGGCTGTAGAAAGTTTCTAGTGTCTTTTTATCAATAAGTAAGAAATATTAGTGTTCACGAGTCGTACTTTCTCCTAATTGAGAAATAAATTATTACTTTGAGCTTTTAGCTGGTAAGCTTATTTTCTTCTTCAAATGTTTGTCAATTCTCTTATATTATTAACGAAAGAGCCTAGAGTAACCATTTTGCCCTTTTGTAATAAGACAAAAAAATTAACAAAGTCGCCAATGAAATCCCTCATAGAAATTGATGCCGTCAAAAATCATCTCATTACGTAGATGCAAAGGCCTATTTACAGAGCTTTATTCTTGTATGGATTATTCGCCAAGAGATAAAAGTCCTGCACTCTCGATTTCAAATTGATAATGGACGCAAAATGGCACTGATTTCGATTAAAAATCTCTCGAGCGAAAATTATCGAATCACGTCTCTGAGAAAGTGCGCTTACCGAGAAAGGATGAGATTAAATTACACAATGGTAGAATAATAAGTTGACTCAGAAAATGTATCGTTAAAAACCTTAAGAAGTGGGTTCCTAAAGAGGCAACATTTTTGTGCCACTGGACTACTTGGCACAGTGTGACTAGCCTGCCAAGGTGAAACCAGAAGTAGGTGACCTGGAAACTCACTCTCAACCACAAAGAGTGTTAAGGATTGCGCCCCACAGTCATTAGAAGGTTGGCGTGTGGCTAGGAGATAAGCGGGGCCTTGGGCGGAGCTGGTAATGTAAGACATAGCCCTAATCTAAAAAACCTCAGTAAACATACTAATATGGTTGCTAATAGTGTTAAAAATGAAAGACATTTCCAAATTAAGATGGAGCGATTGTAGAGTCTCCATATAGGGTAAAGGAACCAGTAGTCGGCCACTTAGTGAAATGTGCAACTTCAAAGTCCATTATTTCTGTTGTTGGAGGTTCTAGAAGGACGTAACCAATATCAATTGAAGCTCCGGTTACTTAGGTTTCAGTAAATAAAACGATTATTCTTCCAATTCATACTGCGATGGAGAAAATTAGCGTTAAACAAAAAAACACCCATTTCTCTAGTACTCGGCCGCCTATCACCTAAAGTCGGCCATGAGGTAGCCAGTGGTCGGCCGCACCATATAAGGTATGAAAAAGAAATTGCTTGTGGCCGACTTCTGGGTTGACAAAATTTCTTCAAGACTGAGTCCAAAAGTCGGCCACCTTATAGGCATTTTTTTTGGTGGCCGAGTATTGGGTTGTTGCCAAAATAATATTCTCAATACTTTGTGAACTCTATACAGAAGAAAAAGATATGTGCAACCTGTCAATTTGGGCTGCTTACGTGAAATTTACAGAAATTCCATAAGTCGGCCGGGGGGCCGAGTACTGGCATTTGTATGAAATTACTGATCCCAATAGTCGGCCCCCTGGTTTTTTTAATTGATGACACAAATAAGGGTTTATTTAAGTTATCAAGAGGTTAACAATTAATTAAAGAATGAGAATAAAATAAAACATGGCATACCACAGTACAAAACACAGCGAAAATCTTTAAGATTTGAGACTCCCTTCAACTAGCAAAAAAAGATGGCGGACCGTGATTCTGAATCGCAAGTTATTAAAACGTGTTTTTTTTAATAAACACAAATAAGTAAAAATATAACAAAATATTACAGGTATCGTTAATTAATCAATGAACCATAGAAAAATACAGATATAGCTATATGTTAAAAACTACACTAGTTATTGAACTTTAAACCCGCAATGGCCGACTACTGGGGGGTGGCTGACTTTAGGCGCCTCTACCATAAACGTATTTATTTTCCGTTTCCTGCTTGGATTTTTAACAAGATATTTTTTTGTGTCAGCTGCATCACTAAGTTTAGTGTTTTCCGATAAATTGTTCCAAAAATACTAAAAGCGGTGAAATAATTAAAACCTGCGACAAAAGGCGCGATTTTTTTTTAAATTTTTAATATCATCAGCGAGGCGGAGATGGCGGGACGACCTCACAAACTTTTTGCCGGGGTGGCAAGAGGCAGCCGAGGATAGAGAGGAGTGGAAGAGAAAAGGGGAGGCCTTTGCCCAGCAGTGGGACACTATGGAGGCTACATAAAAAAAATATCACCAGCATCTACAATAATAGTTTGTGATTAGTTCTAGGTTTAGGCCGCAACAGTCTAGTTGTCTTTAGTCTTTTGTTGTCTTTAGTCTTTTTAGGGCTGCAAAAAAAACTAATGAAAAATGAGAATATAAGGTATATCTTTTACTATCCGGTTCGAACTGCCATTTCTCTCTGGAATTGATCCCTTCTGGAATAATTAGCGATTTTTATTGTTTACTGCTGTGTTCGGTAATGCGACCTCACTGCATTGCCGCGTACTGGCCACTTTTTATTTTCCATCAAAATTTCTGAACGTTTTTCTTTTGTTTTTTTATGCCCCGCGCTCTTTTCGAATATTTTGACAGATGCATTTTTCTCGCCCCATTTTTCGCCCACTAATATTTTCGCTCTATTATTTTAATTTGTTATTCGCTCCATCCCTCTGTATTTATTGATATTTTGACCCACTATCACCCATTTCGTATTGTTATTATTGTAATCTGTGTATTTGTGTTAATTTCCCCGCCCAATCTCACTCACTACCATCATTGTCGTTCAACCCTCTGCCTCACTGTTTTGATCCCGCATACAACTATTTTCTACGCGTTCGCCGTGCCTGCTTTTCGGTGAGTTTGCATTGCTGAACATATTAGCTAGTCCCCTCGTTACTTTGCATTCGCCGGAAGAAGCCGCGGGGCCCGTACAAAAGGAGCAAACCACATTTCGCCCGCCTTCAATCGCAGCCGCTCGGTCACCCCGATCGAGTGGCTGCGCACCCTCTTGTGTTCGAGGGTGGACACAATAGCGAACATATTTTGGTCCTTCGAGCCGGATTTGCTCCTTTTGGAAGGCTTTGTGGCTTCATTTTGGTGAGTGTGAGGCCACTTATTCAGCACTTTTTCCCGTAAACTGTCCTTGCCCTCTTTGTCTCTCTGTTGTTATATTTTTGTCTCGATTCCCTCTCACGTCGTAATCAACTCGCATACGAACGTTATTTTTGATCCCGTATTTCCCAGTAATTTTACCTTTTGTTTGACGCAAAGGCGTAAGTAAAAGCAATGGCTCCAACTCTATCACGTTCGGTGATAAAGTTCACACATTTTTCCAAGACGCTTGTGATCTTGGACACAGTTTTGACTCCCACGCTTCCCGAAGTGTTACGGATTCAACACGAATTGGGCCGTTTCACCGAAGTAGAGAATTTATATAATGAGATCTATGCTCAAGTCTCGCAGCCCGAAACTGACAAGGTCCACCCCATCTGCACTGACGACTTATGCGCAATGTTTGAGACGTACATGTTCAACTTCTGCTCCCTGCAAGCAAAGTATGGCGTCGATTCCACACGACCTTTATATTGTGCTCTAGATAACATCCGCCAATGTGATGGTGACGATCAAGAGCGCCTTCGAGCTCCCCTCCCGATCGAAGTAACTCTGTCTACGGCTGGTGCACCCCGCATGCCGTCTCCCTCTCTTCCGCGCAACGAAACTTGTCCACAGCCGCTCGCGCTCTCTCACCAGCCCCTTCTGCACTTCGGCAAACGGGATGGTGATGAAGTTCACCCGCCACATTTTTCAGCACCCGCTGCTCTCTCGTGTACAATCCTTGTGCACACGGAACAGACCTCTTTGACAGCTAACAAGCCCGAGCTAACTGAAACAAATGACAGCTCTGTGTCCGCCCATACCAACAATATGCCTCCTGTTTTGTTGAAGACTGCTTCATTGAAGATTAATGATTATAGCTGTCAAGGTGTGCTGCTCGGAACTCCCACTCCTGCGGACATTGACGGACGGTTAGGTTCTGACCCTCAACAGTTTGCTGCCGGTATATCCCGCACTCCGGCTCCCTCTCTTCTGCCCATGGAAGGTTGTTCTCAGCCGCTCGTGCCTTCTCACCAGCCCCTTCTGCACCTCAGCGGTGTGAATGGTGTTGAAGATCTCCCGCCATCTCTTCCACCGGTTGCACCTACCTCGTATGCAATGCATGCGTTCGTTGTGAAGGCCCCTCTGACCACTCATAAGCCGAAACAAGCTGTGTCAAATGACAGCTCTGTCGGCGCCTATTTCAACAACAAGCCCTCTGAGTTGCCCTCTGTTTTGTTGAAGGCTTGTGTCAGTCAAGGTCTGCCACGTGAAACTCCCGCCTTTTTTGACCTTAACATGCAAGTGGATTTTGATACTGAAGACCTTGCTGATTTGCTACCCCATTACGAGATTGACGCTGTCGTTCCACCCCAATGTGGTCTTGTTCACTCTCCTTCTACCGGCCTCTCTGGTAGAGATGCCATCAGCTCTCGATCACAGTGCATTCCCAATGTCAGGGGCAATTTTCCTGCCCGACCTCCTCCAGTTCTGGTCTGGCCTCACGTTGGTGATCTACAACTTGCAGATCCGACCAATCACTTTACCTCTGACGTTTGGTTTTGGTTTCGTTTTCCAGGCCCTCCAGGCCCTCCGTACACTCTCTTCGCTGGTCTCTTTTGCCAGATCCACTGTTGGCCTGTCCTCTCTTATGTGCCGATCCAATATGCCCCTTTGTCCCAGGTATTTTAATAGTTGCCCGAATTGTAATGTTTTGTCTTCCCTTTTGTGACACTTGTATATTGATTGGTTTATTGGACTCTCAACCCGCAGAGCTCCTTATCCTTGAACATTGCTCTTATATCTGTTTTTTGTATTTAGATTTATTTTGTGTCTTTGTTTTAGACTCGACTACTGGGCTCTCGTCCGCCCCCAGGACAACCCAGTCTAGTCTCGTGTGTAGTTGTTTCCTCGTTTTTTCATTGTTTGTTGCTGCCCTTGCTCTGACCACTGGGATCCCGTCCGCTCCCAGGACAACCCAGATGTGTTAAATGTTTTTTGATGACCTGTGGCCGTCACAGCCCGCTGACGTCACATTCTACTGATTTCTCTCGATTTCTGTGTAATTTTATAAATTGATGTTTGTGTATAGTTTTCTGCCCGCTGTACATATTGGTATATATTTTTTGTGTTTGTTATGACCCGATGACTGGACTCTCGTCCGGCCCCAGGACAACCCAGTCTTGTGTTTGGGTTTTCTCTCATTTGTTATTGTTTGTTTTGACCCGACTACTGGGCTCTCGTCCGCTCCCAGGACAACCCAGATATCTAGGTTTTTGAATGAGCTGTGGCCGTCACACTCCGCTGACAGCACACTCTGCCGATGTATCTCATTCTCTCTGTTTATATTGTGTTTTCCACTCCCTGTGAATATTGTAATTATTTAGTTTTCCTGACTGCTGGGCTCTCGTCCGCCCCCAGGACAACCCAGTAATGTCATTCGAATAGATCTTTACACTGCCCTTTGTTTGAATTTGTATAGTTATTTTGTAAATAGGTCTACTTACTTGTCACAGGCTCTGCAACTTGCAACTGTGAAAGTAGTAACCAACCCCTGTGAATCTCTGTTTTTTTGTGTCTCGTCCACCCCCAGGACAACCCATTTTTTCCTTGTATTGTATCTTTGAATTTGATCGTATTGTGTCCATCGTACATCACAACCCACAACCCATATTTTTATTTGCCTTGAATTAAATGATCTCTCTTGGTTATTGTATATTTGTCCATTTGTAAATATATTACTGTCGACCGCTGGTGTCACGTCCGATCCCAGGACTACCCAGCTGTCAAGCTCGTACCCTCGCCCGAATGATCGTCACAATCCGTTGGCGCTTGTTTTAATTTTGATCTCCTTTGTATAACGTTGTATTTTATTGTTTTTTTTAACTTGACGAATTACTCTGCTTTCGGTCAAGCGTCCCAATTTCGATCGTTGTACTGTATGACCGACTACTTTATTGAATAGAGGTGTGATGTTTCCTTATAGCGCCTCCCGTCCATAGCTCTTGCTTTTACTTTGCGTTTGCCCTTATTCCACTATTCCTCCCGTATAATTTCCCTTTTCTCTTTTTTTATTTTATGCTGAATACGTGGCTTCAGGGGCGGCGGTATGTTCGGTAATGCGACCTCACTGCATTGCCGCGTACTGGCCACTTTTTATTTTCCATCAAAATTTCTGAACGTTTTTCTTTTGTTTTTTTATGCCCCGCGCTCTTTTCGAATATTTTGACAGATGCATTTTTCTCGCCCCATTTTTCGCCCACTAATATTTTCGCTCTATTATTTTAATTTGTAATTCGCTCCATCCCTCTGTATTTATTGATATTTTGACCCACTATCACCCATTTCGTATTGTTATTATTGTAATCTGTGTATTTGTGTTAATTTCCCCGCCCAATCTCACTCACTACCATCATTGTCGTTCAACCCTCTGCCTCACTGTTTTGATCCCGCATACAACTATTTTCTACGCGTTCGCCGTGCCTGCTTTTCGGTGAGTTTGCATTGCTGAACATATTAGCTAGTCCCCTCGTTACTTTGCATTCGCCGGAAGAAGCCGCGGGGCCCGTACAAAAGGAGCAAACCACATTTCGCCCGCCTTCAATCGCAGCCGCTCGGTCACCCCGATTGAGTGGCTGCGCACCCTCTTGTGTTCGAGGGTGGACACAATAGCGAACACTGCTGTCAATAAACGTAAGTTTCGTGGCCCCATCAGTATTTTTTCTTACTGCAGTGTTAATGCCTCCTTTAACTGCTTAGTACCTACATTTCATAAAAATGCGCCTAAGTTACTTAGAGTTTCCTTCAGTTCCTTTCTTACTAAAAGGTGTGCAATTAGGTATGGTTTGCATGAGAGGGCAAAGAACGTTTGTGTGGGTAACTATATGGTATGGCATGTTACAAATTGACTTGTCAAGGGCAGATTTTTTCGCTGTGTTGGGTTTTTGAGTAAGACAAAGCAAACGATATTATTGTCATTTGTTACAAATCTGTTCAGGAATTTTGCTTATTAAATGCACAAACACACACATTTTTTTCTATAGTATAGTTTTTCTTGACCCATTGAAGGTACCTATACTTCTAGTGACGGTAAAAAATCCTGCTTTTGGGTGTTTGCACAACCGTAGTCGAGTAAAATTTACAACCTTCTAAGCACTGACTTACTTTTAAATGCCATTCCACAGGTCACCAAGACAACCTGAAAGCAAAATAAAGTCGTATCAAAGGTATATAGAGGAAAAAAATAATTGAACGATGGAGCGAAGAGAGAAGTCTACTGGAACAATCCAGCGTTTGTATATGTATGAATGTTCGTTCGACGATAACTTGAATATCGTTAATCGGATCGTCATGAAATATGGTAGGGCAAGTTGAGGGGTTGCCGAGATATGAAGTTTACAATTCGCGGCGAACCACTAGTAATGAGTTTTTAACCACTTTTGGTTTTTCCAAAACACTAACCCGTGCTGAGGAACATTTAAAGATATATTTTAAGGTTTTAAAATTGGATAAAATTAAATAAATCTTGTATACTTTACAATCAATATACATTCCACCACCGTGATGAATGGACACAGTGTCCTCTCGGTTTAAAAGTCACTGATCTGCCCACTAAACTATCACTACATCTCTCTGAAGTAAACGTAGGTAGTGTTTATTTGAGCCTGAGATAATATGGCGCGAGAATGTGTAAGTCACTTCTGAGCTTCCGGTACAGTCAGCAAAACAGTGAGTCTAGATTTTCCTTTAGTTCTGAACTGGATTTTGGAATAATAAAGGTTGTGTTCATAGTAGGGCTCAAGTCTGTAAAGCTATGGCGTGTCGATGTGAGATGGCGTGAGGAGAAAAAGGCCTATACCCAACAGAACAGTGGGCAGAGATGGGCTGATGATGAAACACAATAAAAAATATGCTTTCTAAATCGATTTTCACTCAGATTACTTGACTTAAAGGAATGCCATGATCTATATAAAACAAAGTCATGTTAGTTACACCATTTATAACTCGAGAACGGGTGGACCGATTTTTATGATTTTTGATTTGTTGGATTTCTCTCCGCCCCGAATAGCAGAATAACCATTAAAACAACGGAAAACTCACGAGAAAAAAAATAAGGCTGCGCGGACGAAGTCGCGGGCAAAAGCTAGTAATATATGGATCTTCACTTCCCACTTTCAAAATAATCAAAATACACCCATAAAGGTTACAGGATACCTATAAGGCCAAATATCTTGCAAAGTGTATGAAAGAAGGACACATCCAACGCCTACGCCCGCCCCTCATTCAAATAGGAATTACGCGCCAAGCAATAACATAGGCCAATTTTTTCTGCTAACGGCCCTCGGAAGGGCGAAGCAATCAGGGCCGGGATATAAAGGGATAGCCCGCCTCTCGTAAACTGTCCTGTAGCGAGATTGTACGGGATTTGTACCGGGGGCGCCGAAAAAAACCTACTGCCCCGGATTTCTATAGAGTGGCCGCGGCTATGTTATCGGTATTTTCATACCGGTATTGATGAATACCGGGTATGAAAATACCGACAATTCATACCGGTTACTGGCACCGGTATCGAAGGCGAGTGGGGTTTGTGCATTGCAAAATGATATCATAGGCACTAAACTAAGGTAGTCTTCTGAAAGATCACTTCATTTATAAAGTGTAGATAAGTTGACTAGAGCACACTTTTATACCGATATTTTATGCATTATTGTATTCGAAACGGGTCGAATCGCGGTTGGTTTTCGGCAAAATTAATTACCTTATTTAATTTTATCCCGATGTTTCGGCCGCGTTACAGCTGCCGTAGTCGCGGGTAGACTGGCGGTATTTTATGGTAACAGTTTTTCAACGAGACCGAACCAATAACAAACAAAAATTCAGACTTTGTAAAAGATAGAGCCAATTTTTCATTGCGCTAAAAACAATAATTTATCTATGTGTTGTCTGTCTATCGTCACAGTCAAGAAACAAATCCTTATTGTATAATATTATCAGCTGAACACCGATAAACATAAGAAACGTTGATACCGAGTAAAAATAACGATACTGATTTGTATCGATGTTCGTAAGTCCCTTCGTCTAAATAACTGGAAGGTCCTATTTATTGCTATTGAATTGTGTTATTTATTGAAGGAAGGATAAAAGTTGCTTTTATTTTTTTGTTTTCCATGAGACTAAGGTGGTTTTTGTTAGAAATCCATCATTTATTTCTAGGTGTAAGCATTATTCTCAAAGGTATCGTATACCAATCACAGTTTGTAAAGCATAAAACATTAAAATGATTGCTTCCATCATTCACTCATTCTAACACCTAAAAACACATTTCATTCGTACAAAAAGGGATCCAACCCAACCTATTCTACGAATCCCACCTGCCATTAACAGCTCCTAATAGTTCCCATTCAATATTGGATAACTCGCGCGTTATTTTTCCCACCATTTCCATTACTAGCTTATTGTGTTCCGTCGGTGCCCAGGCTCCGTTGACCCCCCTCTGGTGTTGCCAGTTGCCACCTTAGTGGCATCACCACTAGATCTGGGGCCTTAGCCTGTAACACAATGGCGTATCAATGGCGTCCAAGGTAGAAGGACAAAACCGGGATTTTTTCGTTGTTCTCCTACAACCAGCGAACTAATGCTCTAGAATCTCATAACATGAAGACTCATAACATTCTTTGCTGTACTACAAAAACATTAAAAGGACCGACACTGGACCGTAAGCATTAATAAATCGTAATTGAAACCGTCAACCGGTCACCCATTCTGGCACCATTGCGTTACAGGCTAAGGGCCCTGCTGGTTTAGACTGTCTGGTGGGCGAAAAACCATGTACTTAGTGGTTAGTGGAATTTCTGGTGGAATTTGGGACAGCCACTTAGCCACACAAAATAATGTTTTAGAATCATTATTTTCTAAAAACAGAAATTTTTGAAGGGTTTATTTTTATTACTTTTTTGTCTCAAACATTCAGTTATAGAACATTTGCAATGTAGAAATTTATGCTAATTCGAACAGAAAGGTAATTTTATGATGACTTTTGTCAATGTAAATTTATAATTTTTATAAAATTGTGGTTGTGGTTTTCGAAGTTTCCGTTTATTTTTAAAGAACAAACATTTGTGTTTAGTGGAATTCCAGTGGTTTGGCGGTTTAGGTTTAGTGGGCACGGAAAAAAAATAGTTGGCAACACCGCTCGGCGTCCGCTTTTAGGCCAAACCAGTTCAACGCGAGGTATTTAGTCGCTCGATGGGAGGTCAAGTTTGGTGGTTTCATGATACGTCGGTTTTTCCGGGATATTGGGTCTATATAGTGCAATATTAGGAGTTCTGATTAAGGGAAACTCCCGTTGTCGTCGGGTCAATGTTCAAGTTGGTTTTGTTGAGGAATGGGAATGTGATGGATCGTCGCAGGTTAAAGGACGATAGATAGACGTGGTTTTAGAAGTTGTAGATTAACTATACTAGAATTCACAAAAGACTGGAAACGTTTGACAGGTCAATCTGTCATTTTCCTAAATAATGTGGCCAGATTTTTTTTTCACAGTGACAAATCGACCTGTCAAACGTTTCCAGTCATTTGTTGTTAGATTTTTAGGGTTGCGTACCCAAAGGGTACCAAATAAGACCCTATTATTTTACCTTTACCTGCGCTCTCTACATATATTTATAACCATAAGTGCGAGTCGGATTTACACCATTGGACGGTTGTTTTAGTACATTTCTGTCCCTTTATTGCACGAGCGAGCGAAACGAGAGAAGTTTTCCGAGTCTAAGTACTGGAACAATCCGGCGTTTGTACCTATGTAGGTATGAAAGTTCATTGGACGATAACTTGAGTAAATTTCGTCAGATATCATCATACGTTCGTCATACGTTGCGCGTGCGTTGCGACGACGCAGCGCAGCCACAACGCCCGTGTGGCATGTCGTTCAGATTCATATTACAGGTATCGTCACGAGTTATGAGCGCTCGACGAAACTGGTGGGGATTTCTGCGCAAGTGTGTACAATCGCGCGCAAAATGTCTAATATCCACGCGGGATCTAAGACTGACGCTGAGCTGAACTATAGTTGAGTGAGATACTATAAAAATCGGAGAAACTGACTAAACTTAACGATTTCAAGTATTCTTTGCGGATTTTGGACACGTTATATTTTAAATGGTTTTCTATACAATAATCCTGACATTACGATAAAACGGGTGTACAATCAATGAAAAATAATCTCAATCCAATATGTATTGTACTCAATAACTTTTTTGAATCTTTCTGAACCGTCTTTTTAAAACATTTTGTTTCGGCATTCTTTCTGCGAGGAAATAAAACAACGTTGTGTGCGACCGTACCCCGAGTCACGCGCCCGCGCTCGCCGGCGACCGCGCCTCTCCGTCGCCCCCCGCGTACCCCACCAAACAGACCGAAAAAATGAGTTCTGCGCATTCAAGGTCAGCGCTCATAACTCGTGACGCGACCTGTACCTATGTAGAACGACGGAGCGTCACCGCTCAGTCGACGCAGAGCGCTAACGCAATGCACACACAACGCCCGTATGGCATCGCTCTATGGGTTTGTGGGTTTGTAAAGTGGGCACCCAAGCACTGCAAAGTCGTATAAAGGTCGTTTCCAAACCAAAGACCTACCTATACCTCACTGTGGATAATGAATCACACGTCAAAATCATCTGCGCGCCTGTCGAAAAACACTTCGGTCGAAATTAATTTCGCCCAAACTCGGCAGTTGCATTGTAACCCCGGTGTTTTTGTTTACCGCAACATCTGGTAGGAGAGCACGGAAGCTGCACTCTACTTCGATGTAGTCACACGATGCCGACATCATCGTTAAAAAACCGGCCAAGTGCGAGCCAGACTCGTGTACTGGGGGTTCCGTACAGCTAAACAATACATCTACATCATATGACTAGTGGTTCGCCCCGAACTGTGAACTCGCGACCCCATATAAACTTAACAACCCGATATCTCGGCAACCCCTCGACCGATTTGGCTCATGTTCGAACTTAAAAATTCTTTTAATTTCATTTACCCGCCTACCAAATTTCATAACGATCCGACCAAATTTACTCAAGTTATCGTCGAACGAACATTCATACATACAAACATACAAACATACAAACATACAAACATACAAACATACATACATACATACAAACGCCGGATTGTTCCAGTAGACTCGGAGAACTTCGCTCGCTTCACTCGCTCGTTCAAAAAAGTCTGGTTGCACTTAGGGACCCCCTTATTTTTTATAATTGTTTGTTGTTTTATTGTAATACATACTGGAAAAGAAAACAACTGATTACCGACTACGGTTCCAAACTTCCAAAGATACAGCCCTTCAAAGGTAGGTCAGACAGACAGACCGAGGAGGCAGGCCCCGTTTGGACCCTTCAAGTACGGAACTGCAAAAACCAGTACCAATCCTCTTTTGTTCCTGAGCCAACCTTCTACGAACCGCTAACCTGTGCGACCGCACCAATCTAAAGCGGTCGAGGATTAATGGTGATCCGCGCGGCGATACGAACAATACGAGGGGGTAAATCACCAGACACGCAATCGGCTGCCGACCGCAGCACAGTTGATAGACTTTGTACTGACGCCTGGATGTACAGTCGGACACAAGAGTGTTACACTTTGTTGGACAAAAACTGGAACTGGAGAAAAACCGAAAATCCAATCAAATTTTGAGGAAACTTTGACAGAGCGATCCAATTTGAAGATATTTTCATGCGAATAGTTATACGCATAAAAAACGCAGTTATTCAGCGTGGTACAGTGATAAACACGATTGTTACACATAATTGGACCAAAAAGGACGAAAAAAATGCAACATTAAAACTAGTTAGATAAGATAAGATAAGATAAGATAAGTATTTATTTAAAAACCACACATAAATTATACAGACAGTTACAGTTTCAGAGATTGCAAAGTTAGAGACGACTTTTTATATGTGGCGCATCATAACATTAATAACCCAAAGATTTAAATTTAATTAAAAGATTTAATTAAATCTTATTGTATAGTGTTTATACAATACGATTTAGTTAAATCTTTTAATTAATTTTATTCTACAGGGTGTTAAAAGACCGCCAACAAAGCGGGAACCCACGTTTTGTCCTCATCATAAGGAACATTTATGCCCAAGGAACTATGCCTGGGAAATCAACGGTTTCCGAGATAATGAGGTTCAAACTCGGACTTTTCAAAACTTTATTTTTACAGTTTATTGAGTATCTAGTTTTTAACATACCTTCTCAAGAATCTATATCAAAATTATGAATATTTCTTACGAAAATCAACTTTAAAAATGCAACCCGCAATGTATTCTAAACATCGGCACTTCAAGCTTAAGTAACATTAACTTTTATAAATACGCTTGCGCGATATGACTACTGTGCCTTACACGTCCATTGCGTGATAAAATATTTTTCAAAATTATAACCTAAAACACCAAAATCATTTCCCAGCAATAATTTATCGAAAAAGTACTTTGTTTTGGTGTATAGTATGCGTGGCTTTCGGGTCTGTTGGCGGTCTTTTAACACCCTGTATACTATAGACGAAAGTACTAAATGTTTAAGTTTTATGTAGCTCTCTGTACTCGTGTTTCTTAATTGGATTTCGGTTTTGACTGAATTTTGTGTGTTCACGGCTTTTGTTCTTGATATTACTTTGTTGTGAGGTAATGACTTGGAATAATAATATAATACCTCAAGTTAAACCTGAGTAGTACGAGCTTCAACAATAGAAAACAAAACTAAAATTATCTAAGGAGATGTAGATGTAGGAAATCGTGTATTATTTTTTTTGTTTTATTCAACAAAAACTGGGGCCAATAATTGTACAACAATTCCGAAGCATGGAAGCGCTCATTATACAGGGTGGAAAACAGGAACAGGAAAATGTTCCTAGAAGATCATCCATAACTTTGACATAATACATTGTATAATGCATCATTCTATCACCGACTTTAGAAAAAAAATTGAGTCAGCAAAGGTAACGCGTGTCATGGGATCAAGGCACCGGATCAAGGCCTAAGGTTTGAGTACTAGAAATTGACTAGAAATGTTAGAAGTCGCGAAAAACTTTTCCCATTCATGTTGTAGATGGGAAAGTTTCTGGCGATTTTTTTTTTGATGCCTAAATGAAAATAGGGTCGTTTGGTTTTAAAAAAATGCCATTTCGTATTTTAGATTTTTTTTGTATATTTTTTTCAAAATCTGTAAATTACATGCAGGAACGTTTATTACGTCCTAGGAGCGTTTTCCTGTAACTTTAACGGTAAAAAGCCTGCCCTTACGTTTTTAAAATCCACTAGAGGTCACCAATCCATGTATTACCACTAGAGGTCACCCATCCATACTGATCGCGCCCAATGTTGCTTAACTTTGCGAATCGGTTAAAAATTGCTAGTCCTACTTACATGACATGACATTACAAAGGTATTTAGGGAGATGTGAAGCCGGGGAATAATTCTCGGGAATCTCGCATTCGACACATCTCGAAGGAATAATCTCATGTCATTTCGATTTTGACTGCCCCCGACCAATCGAGTCATGTCAAGCGAAAAAGGCAAATATCTCGCTGAAATCTCGTACTTTACGTCAAGGATGACTTGAGACTAGGAGATGTTATATTTGCCGCAAAATGAGAATTTTGCTTCAAGATGCCTTGAAGCAAAAATCTCATCTTTGACATAAAGTACGAGATTTCAGCGAGATATTTGCCGTTTTCGCTCGACATGACTCGATTGGTCGGGGGCAGTCAAAATCGAAATGACATGAGATTATTCCTTCGAGATGTGTCGAATGCGAGATTCCTGACAATTAGCCCCTAGTTTTCAACAAACGGCGGATACATTAAGGGGTAGGCACTCCCTCCGTCCCAGTTTTCTCAACAATTAGAATTAATTTTCTTTTACGATTACGGGAAAATTGTATAAATTAAATTAAAAAGGCGAAATGAAGGTGTTAACGTCGACTGCCGGCTAAACCGGGGTTTAAACCCGGGGTTTTATAGCCGGGATTAAGCCCGACTGCATAATCGGTTATGGGATTTTGCACGGCGACGCTTTTAGGCGCTATAATAATATTTGTGTCTTTCTATTGTCAGCTACCTAGAAAAGGTATTTTTTTCATTTTACAGGACTTACCAGAACTTTGGTGATATCCTGGTGTTAGACGTACATTTAGCCACACGCTAGATACCCCTTTTTGTTCGATTGGCGCCCTTATGCAGCGCGCGGTAAGAGCTACCATGGGGTATCCTAGACTGTGGCCGACCATACAATCTCCTTTACTAACAAACTCTCTATCTCTCTATCTCTCTCTCTCTCCCTCTCTTTTGATCTAATTAGAGCAGGATAGACAAGATGTATCGAGCTCGAAAAATGATCTTTGTAATGTTTCATCTTCATCAAAAATCAAAATATTGGAGAAAAATATTTTTTCAAAAGGACATTTTTCATCCATTATTTACAAAAATTTAGCTCATTTTGGCACCATTGCGTTACAGACTCAGGCCCCAGCTATTTAACCCTTTCACGCACAAAATCAAATGGGAAGTTATTGTAGCAGTTTTAGTGAATAAATAGATTCATTTTGGTCTTATTTTACTATACTTATCATAAAAACTATAAAAAGTAAGGTAGTTTTTTTGGAAATCCTTGGGACAGCCGTGACCCAATATGCGCCAAGTGACGCAATTTTTAGTCAATGTTATGTTTGTAAAATACGAAATATTTGAGAATACTGAGGTAATTAAAAATAAAAACCAGTGTTATTTGTATAATATTATGTATATTATAGATGAAAGTGGGCAAAACAGTTGTGACCTGTAGTAAAACATAGGTGAACTTTGCATGTTTCACTAATATTACGGGTACGATTCTTCACCCGAGCACAATTCGCTGACATGTATTGTATATATTTGAGTGGGTATGTATGTATTTATGTGGATATGTATGTATGTGGGTTTGTCCGTTCTTATGTTCCCACCTACAACCTGAACGGCTGAACCAATTTGAACCAATTGTCACAAAAATGAAGGTTTCTCCTTATCTCTTCGATTTTTGAGAGATTTATCTAGGTAAAGAACACCCATGTATGGTTTACTGGACCTGTACCACCCCAAACTATGCCATTTATGGCAGCCTATGATAGTTCATGCCAACAAAGACCATAATTTCTTGCAGATCATTGTGGATACTGGCCCATTGGCTTACTGCCAATCATAATGGTTGGGGTGATGTAGCTGAGATCGATTCATGTGGCGAAGGAGCAGTTTCCGGACCACTAATAAATTCTATGATGACTTCTAAAGCTCCTGCATTTAGGTCTTGTTCGATGAATTTGACGATGATGGACGATGAAACTTGATCTTCATTGTCCAATAAGTACCAGGGCATTCTCATAGTTACTGGAATCGGCCTCTTCAACTTCGCAGTCTTTCAAATGAAACAGTCTTGTTACTTTGTGAGCCTAAAACAGTGAAAAAGTTTAGGAAACTAGTAGCAAAGTACATAAAAATCCATAAAATACATACTTTAAAAGGATCATGTCAGTTGACCTTTGACGCATATTGGGTCACTTACGTCCCCTGCACAAAATTGTAAGTTTTAGCCACTTTATCTTTATTTATTATAGAAAACAACAATAAAACATAAATATTGACTTACCATTGTAAAAAAGTTTATCACTGAACAACCATAAAAATAACGGAAACATAACTTAGTTTATTGTTGAAAATATTTCAAAGAAGCGCGCAGAAATACCAAACATCAATGTTAATTTTTATTATAAAAAAAATCTCGCTGTGCTTTTTTTACCACATATAATAAAAGTTGCATTCATAAACTAGCGTTTGGAGTTCCAATTACAAAGATTTTTTTTATAATTAAGAGGAAAAAGTATCAATAATAATCAGGGACACTGCTGTCCCATTTACGTCAAAGGGTTAAACGCGAAACATCCAAACATCCATTCGAACCGTCTTTCTACAGTTGATGTTCCGGAAGAAAATTCTAAGAAACACAATAAAAGAATCGTAACTTCTAAGCTACGAAAAATTGCTGAAAATACATGGGATATTTTTGGATAACCCTAGGGGCGAAGAATCTAAAAAAAAAATTGGACGTCTTTATCTGGACCACCCTGTATATGATGTAGAGACACTTTGGCTGTTTTAGGCTAAAAAGACAAAGCCTAAACAGGCTAATGATGCTTGGGAGGGGACCTGCCTGAGCAAATATGTGCTTTAAAGGAATTTATTAAGATAATCCAATTACGTCTGGGTAAAGCCGGTAAACACTCATCACATTGTAGGTAGAGCCTGTGTACAGTGAGTGATACGCTAGGATACCCCTTTTTGTACGATTGGCGCACTTATGCCGAACGCGATAAGAGCTAATATGGGGTATGTTGCTCGTCGCTGACTGTACCACTTACGAAATAGTTTTTAATGGTGCGGCAAGAGATCTGTCTAATCAAAAAATAAGGCCTCTAAGTGGGAACCGAAACTAGTCAGCTATCTCGATCAAGAAAAGTGAAAAGTGTTCTTATTACAAAGTAATGTTTCATCTTCATCAAAAATCAAAATATTGGAGAAAAAAATATTTTCAAAAGGAAATTTTTTATCCATTATTTACAAAAATTGTGCTCATTTTGGCACCATTGCGTTACAGACTCAGGCCCCAGCTATTTAAACAAATACGAATACGCATAGGTGCAATTTTCGACTTTCCCGGTGGATTTTCCAAGAAATATATTTCATAAAAATTTCATGCGACTGAACAATCTATGAAAAAATACAGCCAATGGTTCAAGCCGGTTACATGAAGCTATTTGAATTTGAATTAGATACAAAAATTTCAGTTCATACAAAAAATAAAGTTTTTATTTTACTTATTACCTTCCGTTCTCTTAACCCGACATGTGTCACCGGTTTAAGGTTGACAAATAAGAGCCAGATGTTGACAACCTTTAGGGACGCATACTAAATAATTGGCCAAACAGAATTAATTAAAATATTAACGTAACATGTGTAGCCAACGAGAAAAAGGGACGCTGAAAATTCGTAATATTCTTTATGAAAATTTCAAATAAATAATAAAATGTACAGGTATGCTGATTGATATGATTTAAGCCAATTCTAAGCAGTGTTTTAAGTTTATATACGTGATTCACGGGAAAATGGACAGTAATTTTATTATCATACGCTGAAGTGACAAAAATTATTTATATTCTTGGTGTCTATCTTATTGAAGTTTTTTTTTCAAGCTAATATTTAATTTATGATTACAAAAATAAACCTTAATGTCCCATATACCATACTGTGATTTTTCCCATACTTGATCTGTGTTTTTTTATCATTGGTGGCGCATGAAGGATACGTTAGCTATAGTAATGTTTTTTTCTACTAGCTAAACACCGGCTCTCATGGAAAGAGATTTTAAAAACAGCTAAGTAGTAAGTGAAAAATACTCTTTAGTAAAAAAAACCCGGAAGCCAAACTCTCCTCTGTGGTTCCAGCGTCCATTTCTAAAATGAATATGAAAGTGGAAAGGAAAGTCGGCAGCTCGAATTACTTATTCAGGATTTAAATTACAAATTCACTTCAGCGAGTTGTAATTCTTAAAACTGATTAATCTTTTTGCAAAACTTTTACGTACCAGAAGTCGAATATTATGCGCACATAAAATCCTTAAGTACGGTCAAACGCAGGTCTGACGGGACAGTTTTGTAGGGATGGTGTAAATGTATGTGGGGTGTATGGTGTCGCATAAGTTATTTCACGTACTAATTTACTAGACAAATAGTTCACGGACACAACCAAAACATAAATTAAACATGTCTGTGAGCATGTCGATATAAATTGAGTTGTCAGTATCGGATTACACAGAGAGAACAAACTTTGTTCAATTCTAGCCCTTATGTCGCAGACGATGAGAGCTATCGTGTTATACTGTTGAGTCTAGACACGATATACGCAAAATTGTAACAACAATCCCAATTTGTCACGTCACAGCGAAATCTATGCTGAAAGTTATGCCCTTGTTGGAGTTATTGGGACACAAAGTTTAGTCAGCTATTCTGTATTAAAATATGATGGAGTAGGCTAGCCCAGTACCTAAACCATATCCTCTTATCCTAGTAAGTGGTTGTCACAAACTCAATACTGTTAATTAATCCATCTGAACAGGTTCTAGCTAGACCCTATGGAGAGTAGAGTAGAATAGATGCAACTAGACGTGTAAAACTGCAATACTATATTGATCGATACAATGTGTTATAAAGGGACTTAACTTTTTTTTTTCAGTGTCTTATTTAGCACACAGTGATTGGCATATTTTCCAAATTTATTTTGCTTCATGGAGCATGACATTATGTTGCTTTTTATAGCTGTGACAGAAGAAAAGTATTTTAAAACTATGTAAACGCACCTACGCACAGAAACTTGTGATTAATTTTAAACTAATACCTAAAACAAAAAACTTTTGAAGTTATAAAACAAAAATGTTCTTTAAACGTCATCCTGTTGATTACAAACCCTGCAAAAAGAGTTGATTAAGATAAAATTGTTAAATGCTGTAGTGTGAAATTCCAACTGAAGGTGGCATCGATTACGCTGGTCTATTTATCACAACAAAGTTTGGTTTGAGAGGACAACATCCTAAGCATAGCACAGAATGCACCGCAGTAGCACACTGATACAGTTTGGATGCTGATTAGCGTCTCCTTTGAGAGTCTCAGTGAGGGAGATAACTCGATTACGGACGACCCGGATACCCAGCTTTGTTTGGCGTGATTACAGTGATTGGTTGCACGTTTGGATTTGGCGGACCGGTGATATGAATAGCTTTAATGCCAATGGGATGCTAATTCATCATTGTATACGTACAGTTAGTGATGCGGTGAAATAACCCTTTTTGGGGTTCCGTAGTCTGCAAGGAAGTCGCCTATTCGCTGAAAATCCACTCCCGTTGCAAATGTCTAAAGGTGTTTTCTTTCTGGAAAATAGTCCTCATTGAAAGTGCAATCATCTTTTGATAGATTGTAAGCGGGAAAATTCACTCAGTGGATTTCTAGCAAATACTTTTTCAGCAACAATTTTTGGTGAAAATTCCCAAAATATCACAAAAAAAACTATTCCTTCATTCGGCCCTGTGACGTCATGGACTTTTTATATTTGTACTTAGTAGCAATACTAGAAAACAGTAAGGAAACCGGAGCGTCTGATGCATAATGCATACCCTCAACGTGAAAATCACCAATCCGCACTCACGTAGTCTCTCTTTGAGAGAAGGCCTTTGCCCTGCTATTGGGAAATATACCCCAAAAAATGGTTCTCAGATCGTCAGTCCACCCAGCTTGGGCATTGCGTCCGTCATTCTTTCCGACTTTGAACTGTTACTGTTAAAATTTAATCGTTTCCAAAAATAGCTCCGTCTACCGTCGAAAATTAATATTCCGTGTAACTTGTGAAACTTTAACAATTTCGCCCCACTAACACCAACTAAACACATAATACAGGCAGGTATTACCAACCTTTTGAAAGGCAAACATGGCCTCAGGCATCCAATAACAGGGCGTAATCTATAGAGGAGGCATTCTATGGGCTCCTAATAATTTATCCAATATTCCCTCGGGAGTTTAAACAATGCCAGCACTAACAATTAGAGCCATACATCAAATGATTGGCCATTATTGTTCGACGTTTAACACGCGCGGGGTCGGCCGGCCTGAGCCTCGTGTTCGGGCCAAAGGTTGGCGATATATGGAAATGGAATCGCTTTTTCTGCGAATGGAATGGCTGAAAATGGAGGTCGTTTCGTTTTCCGTGACATTGAAAATGTATCAGGGGTGTATTTTTAAATCGTGATGAAATTATCACGCCTGGTAATTTGTTTGATTGGGCACTGACAGTCCTTAAACAGAATGTTACAACATTTTTACCGGTGCCTAAATTATACTTGTCATTTTGACGTTTGTCACGAGGCCAAATCGAGATTCTCATTATATGAAAAGAGTAACAGAGAGATTGCAGAGAGACAATCATTTCTATCGTAGATCTACATCCATATTTATACTATTTGTGTTATCTATCTATCAACACATTGAAATGTTTGTGGTTTGTAAGCCGAAGGTTACTAAAATTTCAGCGTGTATACGAAAATTCTGTGGAACCTAGTCCTTAAAGGAAACACATGGCACTCCCTAAAGCATCCTATTTGTCGGCTAAAAGGGCTATCACGGAGTTACTGCCTTACATCTCGACACATCAACACGTACCTAGTGGCTTCATCAGATAGGCGCCACAGAAGGTATACTTGCCTTTGCCCACTCCGTCAACTTAACTCTATCGGCGACTTCACTTACGCACGAGCGATTGAAACTTTTCGTACGAACGAACGAACAAACGAAAACATCCACCCAGCCAGGGGGCCCTAGCCTATAACGCAATGGTGCCAAAATGGGCTCCCGGTTGACGGTTTCAATTACGATTTATTAATGCTGTCGGTACAGTGTCGGTCCTTTTAATGTTTTTGTAGTACAGCGAAGAATATTAAGAGTCTAATTCTAGAGGATTAGTTCGCTGGTTGTAGGACAACGAAAAAATCCTTCTCCTTCTACCTGGGACGCCATTGATACGCCATTGTGTTACTGGCTAAAGCTAGGCTAAAGCCAACGAGCGATAGAACCTGTCGTAAAAAAATATCTAAAGGAAGATAAACACAGCATCAAGATCCGTTGTCTGGTTTAGGAGGAGTTATCAACGGATATAGAGACAGACAGCGGAAAGCCCTCTCTCTTTCTCACCAGTTTTAATCCCACATAGTGGTGGGGTCAGCCTTCCTAATTGTCTCTCTTCACTTCAGCATGTTCTTGGTATCGTCTTTGGGGGATCCGGATTCTATGAGGTCTTTCTTGACCTCCTAAAGCGCCTCAAGGACCCCATAAGTTGTGTCTGAAAAACTTGTGTCGAAAAGCTATATTTGGCTCTATCAATTTTGGTATTTGCACCACCGGAACGGTTTTCCAATTCCACCCGTAAGTTTTTTTGTGTGATACCTCAAAACTTTTTTCAAGGTGAATCGATTTTAATGTTTTTAGGGTTCGGTACACAAAGAGTACCCACCCAACGGGACCCCATTACAAAGACTCCGCTATCCGTCCGTCCGTAGGTCACCAGGCTGTATCGGAGTTGTATCCACCGATCCCGGGATCAGATGGATGTCTCCACGGATCCCGCCCAGTTGTCTCCACCTATCCCGGGATCAGTGGAAACATCAAAATTAAGTTAATGTATGTATCCTGTGATCCCGGGATCGGTGGAGACAACAAAATAAATATATTTTTGTGGAAACTGATCACGATGTACAGAAAGAAAAAAAATCACGGATGAACTAATTTTCTTCCACGAGTTTTTTCCCGAGTTTTGCAAGAAAAGATATTTGATGGAAAAGTACTAGGCTTGCATAAAGTCGTAGGCCTTTACTTCTTTTACATTTCACATCATTCATTTCTTAAAAATAACTAACCACAGTCCAATGGTATGATGTGAGCAGTGTAGGCACCTACGTCTTTATGTAGGTAGGCCTTGTTCTTTTTAACTTAATATCAAAATTAAGTGTGGACCATGGGAATCGAATATTTATAGGTAGGCGAACAAAAATTACATACAAAATTAAAGTTAAAACAAAACTTCATCCAGATCCTATACATAATCTAACTACTTATTTTCAATTTTTTTTGAGACAGCGCGTTGCAGCGTCCAACAGTAATAGTGTTATTTTCTAACTCATGTAGCACGCATGATATCCATCTGTCACGAGAAATATAATTTTCATCTCCCATGCTCGGAAAGTACGCTGTTACTTTAAACATGCGATCGTAGAAAATCCTTTTTTAAACCATTTTCCATTTTTGTGCGCTTCAAAATTTTAACTCGACGCCCTAATAAAAAAAATATATAAAGAACTCCTTCAACTTGTAGCGTTGACTAGCAACGGGTTGTTGATTTTATGACACTTCAAGAAGACACGATTTGTAATCAACAACCCGTTGCTAGGCAAAGAAGTAGGGAACTCATTTCACTAACCTGTATGTAGGTACCTATGTCTATTATTTGTCTCGCATGGCTAACAAAATCATTTCCTCGCTTCTATGAGATGAAAAGTTTTGTGTTTCGCACGAATGCAATATGATTTGCGTCTCATACTTCTGAATACCTCGCTACGCACAAGTTTATTTTTTTAACGCTACGCTCGTGGCTCAATTTTAGAAACCTTCACTAGCTCGGTATTGAATTCAAGCACTCGCCGCAAACAATAATTTTGCATTCTTGCATAACAAATAACTATTGGTTCGATGTATTTCTTTATTTACATTCCAAGAATCAGTAGAAACAGCAAAAAGACAAAAGAAGAAGGTTCAGCTGTCATTATCGGCGGCCGCCTCACCAGTGGCCACCACACGCACGGCGCGCGCTGTGGGTCGCCGCTGAGTCGGACTCGGCGTGCAGTTCGGCACCATCATTGGCAAAGCAAGGCATCATATGATGTGAACCCTGAGGCATTGAGCCTAGTATCGGTTACGTTACGGGCGTCTTTACAACCAAGTGTATGTTCCGAGGTGCTGTCGTGTGTACTTTTCCATCAAATATCTTTTCTTGCAAAACTCCGGAAAAAACTCGCGGAAGAAAATTTGTCCATCCGTGATCTTTTTTCTTTCTGTACAGCGTGATCAGTTTCCACAAAAATATATTTATTTTGTTGTTTCCACCGATCCCGGGATCACAGGATACAAACATCAACTTAATTTTGATGTTTCCACTGATCCCGGGATCGGTGGAGACAACTCGGCGGGATCCGTGGAGACATCCATCTGATCCCGGGATCGGTGGATACAACTCCGCTGTATCTCATGAACAGAAATAAAAGGAAGACCATGAATTTTAACATTTTTAATACAACATTAATCAATTTATCAATGAAAATCACAGTAACAAAAGATTAAAAGTGTGAAAATGAAACACATTTTTGAATTATTTCTTTATAATCAGCCAGCCGCATTGCGATGGACAAAATTTTACGCGTCTTTCGGCTCAGGATACGGCTCGATTTGTTGCATACTACCAGGTAAATATTAAAATTCATGGTCTTCCTTTTATTTCTGACACTATGTTATTTAGCAAAAAAATTTCCTTATCATGAAGCCTTTCGATCGGTATGATAAAACTACAGGGTAATATTTTTTTCTCATGTAACGGGTTCGATTCCCGGTTCAACCATGTAATTATTTCAATATCTATGAATGCAGTTTAAATTGTTTTTAAATTAAAATAATGTCTTCTTTCAGTAAAATGTTCCATCTACAATATTTAAGGTACTTTCCCTCCATGTGGCATAGTCGTGGGACGCCCTGTATATGGCTCCTATACAACAAACTTGATATGTTTGCCGTTTTTATAGATAATGGTAGAGAACCCTTCGTGCGCGAGTCCGACTCGCACTTTGCCGGTATTTTTTTTATTCAGCCACCTAGAGATGGAAACATAAATTAATAGTCATCCAGTCCTTCCGTCTTTACTTGTGTTGTGCCAGCACGTTCGCCATCTTAGATCCGCCATCTTTATTTCTGCCGAGCCCTCGTGAGCTGTCAACCGCTCGACCTCAACATTTGTCATGGCTAGAAGGGACCAATAGACCGTATGTTTGCGGAAAAACCCTATGGAGAACGGTGTAGGATTTATTTTTGAGTAATACATGAGTACAAACACTATACATATTTTTTACGGTTTGTAGGTACTTTTATTATGATCAGCATTTCTGTTGTTACCACTAAAAATCCTGGATCCGCCACTTACCCAGTTACCTATTTTGTAAAATTGTTAATAGATCTGACACAAATGAGTCCGCTGTCCAATGACATACAAATCTCACAAAAAAAATTATTGAATTAGTTTTTCCTGAAATTTCCAATTTGTTGAGTAACTTTGCTATTGTTTTCTCTGCCTAAGAACTTTATAGCCCCAATTAATGCATAAATTACGAATAGAAGATAGTAATTCATTCAGACCTGTACAAATTCATCTAGGGTGGCATTAATAGTCGTCAGCTCAAGCTCAACCTCAAGTAGGTGATCAGAAAACAAAATCAATCGAGCTTGAGTAGCTGTCAGCATATTAGTAGACTAGCTTGAGTTTGACATTGACATTAGCCAAGGTCTCGAGTCGGCTAATCTCAATGTCAAGCTCATGCTAGTGTCTATAAGGGTGGTATTAATACCAGGATTATAATACCTGTTTGACCTTCATCCCTTTATTCCGAAGGGGAAAACTAAAGGTGACATCTCATTTTGACAAAATATGTTCCTCAATTAGCCAGCCATAAAAGAATCCACAAAACAAACCCAAAGTGCCCCATAGTCCCTCGGCCCATGGAGATTATTCCGGCATAAAATTTAAGGGTCGCCGCAATAATTGGAGTTTGATTCGGAAATTAATTTCCGACGCCCTTTTTAATAGAATTCTTTCCCCGCTGTCAGATGAGTTGACACTCATAATTAGATTTTGTTTTTTTCAGCGCCTCTTTTTAATGTTAACGTGGCTGCACTGTGTTGGGCGGAAGCGTTTATATGAGCAGAAACTAACAAGAATATGTTTAAGGGAGCTATGGGGCTTCAGCTATGGAAAAGTCTTATCGTATGACCTTACGGAGGTTTAAACTATTCGCAGCTGTGGAGGTAGCATGACTTTTATCGAGGCGGATTTATCCAACAAAATGGCGGTTTATCAGCATTTTTGACATCTATAGTAGGTTATATATCCTCGAGAGCGATATATAACCCACTATAGACATCAAAAATGCTGATAAACCGCCATTTTGTTGGATAAATCCGCCTCGATAAAAGTCATGCTACGGGGGCTGAAAAGGCTTCCCGGCTGATAAGGCGGGCTGAATATTTCAGGGCTTCAAATTGACTCCAATGTAGATTCTGAACAAAACAAATTTCTAGTTTTGTTGTTATTAAATTGCAGCAAGCATCTAAACAAGCACTTTCAGTATTTCCTGAAGAGCTACTCATATTAGGATGTGTAGACCTAGCAAGATTACCGTAAAAATGCATTATTAACCTCATTTGTAACTTCTAATGATTCGCCATATTCATAAATAATTTGGTTTGAAGCAGCCGAAACGTCGTCGGAATAATATTTGACCCGTTTTGAACCAAATTATTGAACGAGCGAGCGAAGCGGGCGAAGTTCTCCGAGTCTACTGGAACAATCCGGCGTTTGTATGTATGTGTGTATGTATGTATGTTTGTATGTTTGTATGTATGAATGTTCGTTCGACGATAACTTGAGTAAATTTAGTCGGATCGTTATGAAATTTGGTAGGCGGGTAAACGAAATTAAAAGATTTTTTAAGTTCAAACATGAGCCGAATCGGACGAGGGGTTGCCGAGATATGGGGTTGTATAGTTTATATGCAAAGCGCGGTAATGGCGTAAGCAAAGTTACACATCTGTAACTGGGGTCGCGAGTTCATAGTTCAGAGCGAACCACTAGTTTACTAACCTTATTGCCCAAAAGTACTACCACTTAGGGCAGCTGCTGCTATTAGAAACAAATCCCGATTTTACCTCCGCTTTCGCTTACCGCTCCTCTCATCACTAAGGTCTACCAAGCTGTCCCTCTTCAGGCCACTAATTAGGTCTGATATTCCGACCCTATTATAGGGTGCTAAATGTGGGAGTGATGTAATTAAATAAATGGAAGTCGGGACGTTGAAAAATATAACACTCAACGTAATTAGACAGGACGCCCAAGTTGAAGCCGAAGGTAATTATTGAAATGAATAATTGAAAATTGTGTTCCAGTTTTTTTTTATTTCAGCCGTTGTATTGGCTGAAAAAAAAACGGTAAGATAGTAGGTAGGTATAGGAAATTTTATTGCCAAAAATAAATAATCTAGATTGTTTTAAAATTAAACATTACACACAATAGATTGAGTAGGCGTCATCTCGGACAAAATATCTTCGGACACCTTGTCCGAAATGTCTCTTTGTATTTTCAATATTTTTGAGGCGACATCTCGGACACTTTCAAAATATTGAACCTGTATCGTACAGTCACGTACTGAAATATTCAAATTTAATACACAGAGAAAGAGCGTTACCACAGCTGCCTATTAAAATATCTAGCTAGGATAGCTAAAGCGGATTAAATGAGCCGTTTTCCTTGACAGTTAAAGCTCAGCGCGTTCGGCATATTTTTGATGAAAAAGTACCAGGCCTACACAAGGAGGAGCTAGGAGGATAATCACCTCAGTTCTCACATCATTTTGTTCCTAACTAACCCACTTAGCAATGCTATTCCAATGTCAAAGATATCCTCGGCTCTACCTACAACTACTACAGTAACAGTCTGCTAGTGGTCAGTTAACGGTGGTTGTCAGTGGTCAGTTAAGTGGCTTGTTGACATTGTGATTAGAAGCGTTCATTTTGTGTTACAATCAACCTTTTGTTCTACGTCTTTTCACCTTTATATTTATTGAACGTTCCTTATTGCCCGTTTTCACCAACCACTCCTAATTTTAAAAGACCTTTTAACGCAATTTAGAATTAATAATTTTCTTATTATTATTATTCCTTATTTAATTTTTTCCCATAAATCGATAACGGATTTCACAAAGCTTGCTATAAAACAAAAGTTAATAAAAGGCACAAAAAATAAATACAATAAATACAATAAATACAAAATAAAATAAACTAAACAATCACATACTCCTTAATTAAATAAACCATTCCGGGCGATCTCCGACCCAAATGTCCCTATAACGCTTGCTGCATTTCCGAAACCTCTCCTGCCTCTTCTGCTTCTATTTGTTACACAGCCCTAAAATTTGCAAAAAAATATAATATTTTGTATTTTTTTCTATCGAAAAATAATATTGCGATTTCACCAAAGTCGTAGAACCAAAGTTGTTGGAAATCACATTTAAAAATTGTCGACGTGTTTCAGTAATAAATCTATTTAAAAACCCTGTATAGACAGATAGAAAACACTTAAGTTCACCAAAATTTACTTACCTATATTCTTTTTCTTTATCTCTATGAAAATATTGGAAACCTAAAAGAACTTGGGGCTTTTGAATCTAACATATTATTATGTAGAATGATACGAGGATTTATGCAGCACCCCCTGGGATTTTTCTTATAATCGCATATTTTTTCATTGGTAGCAACAAAGATTTTTACTTTATAAAAGAAAAAGATTTTTACTGGTAGCCACGACTCAACCTAGATCTATTTGTTTCAAAACAAACACAAAGGGTTTGCATTAATTACACACAATAACATTTAAGTAGCAACATTGGAGCAGAAAAGTTCCGACCTCATGCCAAACATCCGCCATTTTGTGATGGAAATAATTAGCAAATGTAAAATGGCGGGACGAGTGTGAGCTTCCATGGTACTTAGTTAATTGTTTAAAACACAGAATAGACTAAAGGTGGTTTGGGGTGAATTTGAGAGGCACATTTAATTTAGGTCGCGTGCACACTATGCTTGGTTCTGATTTCGAAGATACGAGTGTAGTGATACTAGCATACGAATGAATTATTGCACATAATTTTATTTAATGTACTTTTCTTTTGATACGTTGAGAAAAAAAACTAGGTATTTATGGAGATTGTCTCGTATACGACGGGCACAAATCTACAGGGTGCACTCTAAGTCGATAGCGTAATTTTGAGTAGGCTATCTACTGATCAGTTCAAACAACTTGTACTAGGTAAAGAAAAAAATGGAGCAAAATAAATATCTGATGTTCCATACAAAAGGTCAACTCAGTACTCCATTTTTATTGCCACCTAGTACAAGTTGTTTGTATTGATCAGTAGACAGCCTACTTAAAGTTCCGCTATCGACTCAGAGTGCACCCTGTAGTATGCGAAATACGTGTGTATCTTAATTATCCATCACAAGTCATTATATTAGTCGAGAGTTCGGTCCCTTTTCGTTGACATTTTTGGGTGTTTTAATGAGTTTCTGGAGCTCACCTTATTTAATTAACATTTTAGGAGCTGTTGTTCGCGACTTCCTCTGCACAACAATAAAATTACAGGCGAAATATTTCTTGATGCAACAGATTAAAAATGTAAAAAATAACTATCAACGCCTTTAAATCCTGCTTGAAGTAAGGTAGGTATGTAATATAGGTCAGCTCTTTCTCTAGTCAATTTACGCAAGCTTAATAAATATGGATTAACAATAATTCGCCTTTAAACATACAAAGATTTATTACTCAAAACATATCGAAAATAGATTTTTTACCTTATAGATCATTCTTTGTTAACAAGTTCAAGATAATCTTGTGATAAACGACGGTGCGGCTACGGCATAGCTATGGTTTATTGATTATTATTTAATGATTTGTTAACGTAGCCAGTTACTGTTTAAAAAAAACCATGAGCAGATATAGGTACCCAGCTATGGTTGATGTATGACTGTTACTGTTACATACTGGTAAAATTGGTGACAGGAATAAATAAGGGCATTTTTTAAATCCAACTTCGCGCGGACGAAGTCTTGGTAATAGCTAGTCAATGTTCAGTGACACTGAACGTGAGTTGAACGTCTAAACAGGGGCCTTAGCCTGTAACGCAATGGTGTCAAAATGGGCTCCCGGTTGAGGGCTTCAATTACGATTTATTAATGCTGTCGGTCGTTTTAATGTTTTTGTACTGCCGCAAAGAATATTCTGATTCTAATTCCAGAGGATTAGTTCGCTGGTTGTAGGAGAAAAACGAGGAAATCCCGGTTTTGTCCTTCTACTGGGAAGCCATCGATACGCCATCGCATTACAGGCTAAGGCCGCAGACATCTCAACTGGAACATTAGCTAGTCCATCACATCGTCGGGCTTGTAATTACGAAAATGGCTTTCTCCGAATTTGAATTAATAATGACCCCATGTGGATTGTGCCCTGTTATTACCACATCCTGGGGCCTTAGCTTGTAACACAACGGCGTATCAATGGCGTCCTAGGTAGAAGGACAAAACAGGGATTTTTTCGTTGTTCTCCTACAACCAGCGAACTAATCCTCTAGAATTAGACTCATAATATTCTTTGCTGTACTACAATAACATTAAAAGGACCAACATTGGACCGACAGCATCAATAAATCGTAATTAAAACCGTCAACCGGAAGCCCATTTTGGCACCATTGTGTTACAGGCTAAGGGCCCTGTTTGATGGCAGCATTTGTGGTTTAATAGAAAATAATCAAGGGTGGATCGATATTCCAATTTCCCAAATTATTTGTCAAACGTATTAAACTAACTGTAAATATTTATCGGAGGATGAAAGTAATCTCAGATAATGTTTTTAAGTTTGTGAGCATGTCACGCTAAAACGACGAGACGATGTGGATAAGATCGCTTCTTTCGTAGTACCTACCATTATTACAACACAATAGACTACAATAAAAAAGGTAGTTAGGTAATGTCCAGAGAGACAGTCAAATTCAGTAATACTTAAGTAATTTATTTCAGGATAAAATTGTACAATAAGAACTTAAAGTTACTAAGGCAAGGGTGCCCTGCTTCCTAAGAAGGTAAAACCTGTATTATAGGGTAAGCAGTTCACTCAAAAATCTTCACAAAACAAAGGTCTAGAACAATTAGCTTTTCTGAAGTTACCTAATTAAAATTTAAGCCATTTTGATCTAAGTGTGTCCAGACTCCAGACTAAGGCTAATTTATAATATTGTATCGACGTATTACATTTTCCAGAAATTTTGTGGTCTCAAAAGATGCCTTTTACCATTAGGTAGCCATTAAGTCGCTTCTAACTTTAAACTGAGCCATATAACACTCACTAACTATGTTTGTGAAACGCAAAAACCACTGCAACGACGTCCAACACAACATCTTGCGGTCGGACGAAGAGCCAAAGATTACGGCTTTGGTCCGAAAGGGTCCGAATGGGATGCTTTGCGGCTGCACCCATGGACTTTACTAGGACTGTTCCAATTGAATCCTAATGATATGCATTCCTTTTCCTCCCTGCATCGGTATCCTCATCACAGAGGGTCGTGGTCATTCAAACGGAGCAATCCGTGTCACTAGTTGTAAATGATAGGCACTACAAAGTAAACTAGTGGTTCGCTCCGAACTATGAACTCGCAACCCCAGTTACAGATGTGTAACTTTGCTTACGCCATTCGCGCAGGCGCGCGCGCGCTTTGCATATAAACTATACAACCCTATATCTCGGCAACCCCTCGACCGATTTGGCTCATGTTCGAACATAAAAATTCATTTAATTTTGTTTACCCGCCTACTAAATTTCATAACGAACCGACCAAATTTACTCAAGTTATCGTCGAACGAACATTCATACATACAAACATACAAACATACATACATACATACATGCATACATACATACAAACGCCGGATAGTTCCAGTAGACTCGGAGAACTTCGCTCGCTCGTTCAATAATCCAGTTTAAAAAACAACAAGCCAAGCTCAAGGTTTGCCAGAGGGTGATGGAGTGGAGCGTACTTGGCGTCAAAAGGATCGACAGGGTCCGCATTTCGATCCCATGGGATCGAACACGTGGGATCTAAGTTGCCGGAGGGGCAACACCACACTGCGATCGAAAACATGTAGTGCCGGCGTGGGCCTTCAGACCGCCAAATTGAAGTGGAACTGGGCTGGCCATCTTAGCCGAATGCACCCGGGCGAGACTCGCCACCGAGTGGAGTGAGAGTGGGTGCCAAGCGGCGGACACCGCAGACGAGGCCGGCCAAGACGAAGATGGCGAGATAATCTCGACAAATATTTGCCGTAGTGGTCGGGGGTGGCTCAGGACCGTAAAATCTGGGCCGAAAGGGGGAAGGCCTTTGCCCTGTAGTGGGACACTATACAGCTGCATAAAAAAAACCGGAACCTAAGCGTAGAGAGGAATTCACAGGCATGAAACATTGCAGTCGTACGAACGCACAACTTTTCATCTCACTACAGCGAGTAAACTGCTAGATCCAAGATTTATAAGTAGGATACCAGGGTTGCCATTCGTCTTTGGGCTTTCCTGCCACGGTACTTTTTTTTAACCTTAAGAGGGCGTTAAATAGAGCACCATTTTCCCATACAAACGTAGTTCCGGTTTAATTTCTAAACTACAGGCTGGATTTTGCTGAAAATTGGTTTCATCAGTAGATGACCAATATGGAGGTTTGCAAATAGTTTTTATAATAAAAAAATAGCCTGAAAGCAATTAGAGCGATGCGTTTTTCGCACCGAAAAAGGGGTTACTTTCAGCTGTTATTTACTTACATTATTACACTGTCTATTGGAGTCTAACTACCTTGGGAACATCAATAATGTGTTGTGCTTGTCAGAAAAAATAGTTATTTGTTATGCAAGAATGCAAAATTATTGTTTGCGGCGAGTGCTTGTATTGAAAACCGAGCTAGCGAAGGTTTCTAAAATTGAGCCACGAGCGTAGCGAGTGGTTCAAAAAAAGAAACCTGAGCGTAGCGAGGTATTCAGAAGCACGAGACGCAAATAATATTGCATTCGTGCGAAACACAAAACTTTTCATCTCACAGAAGCGAGGAAATCACTTTGTTAGCCAAGCGGGACAAACAAAGTAGACAACTACTTACAGTCAAAACAGGTGAGTCAAATAAGTTCCTTTTAAAAGCATAATTTACTGTAGTTACGGCTGCCGCACTAAAGTTTTTAGCTTCGTTGGTATTAAAACCATTCGTTTTATTAATAATTTCCTGAAGTTTATTTATCCAGACAAAAAAATAATGAAAATTAAAAGAATGTTTTTTTTTCCGGGTGCATTCTGAACTTTTACCATAAAAATTTAAAATTTCTAGAGTTAAAAAGTAAATTCAATTATATCGGTTGAAAAAATGTATTTAACAAACCAACCCATAATTATCTAATTGATAAAACAGAAGCGGAGCATTTTTTTAATGTACTGTAATTATAAATAAATATAGTGTACAAAATATTAAAAAGACTGTAAGAAGAAACCGCGTTTCTGAATGTTCTATTCCATGACTTTAGATGTCTATGCCTCATTTGCATTCACAGTTTTGTATAGAAAATGGGCACTGTCGTGGAGAGTCGCGTCTAAACGAGGCTCTTCTTTCTGAAGCTTTTATGAAATTATATGGCATCTAGTGAAACGGCCAGTGTTTTTTCTTTTTCTACATCATGGGGCGTGCAGAACAAGGGCGTTTAAATTTCGAAGTGCACAAAAATGCAGATTGGTTAAATTCGGGTTTTACACGGTTGTAAGTTGCTAGTAACAGCAAACTTTCCGAGCATGGGAGATGAAAAAAGATTTTATAATACCCAATAAAATTTAGAAATGGCAGCTGTACTACGAAAATTTTTGGAAAAATAGATCTAATACATTACAACTACAACTAGATACTCGCGAAAGGACACGAACACACGTAGACTCATACAGCCGCATTGCCTCTCACTTTTCCCGCGCCCCGTCTCGCTCTGGGTGAAACAGCTATAGAAAACAGTGTTTCACGCGCTTGGCCGTCACTGAGTTCCTACGGTCCTGAAGGGGCCTCTTAATAATGCGTTTTGCTACCAGTGATAGATAAATAAATGGTTAGGTTATCGGATGAGGTAGTGGCCACCACTGGTGTCACAGTTTTTAAACCGGGACCAGGTTTTTAAATGGCCTCTGAAATGGTTTCCGGACCAACAGTTTAACGTGCCTTCCGAAGCACGGAAGTTTTCAGATATTATTGCCACTAGCGGTCACTCATCCATGGACTGACCGCGGCCGATGTTGCTTAACTTAGCCAATCGATTAAGGCCCGGTTTCTGAATTGAGAATTTTACCTAGCAAATACATCAGTATCGTTCTGTCACGCTCTTTTGTGAGAAATCTGCAGAGTCAGAACGATACTTAAGTATTTGCTTAGTGAATTTCTCAATTCATAAACCGGGCCTAAGAATGGCTAGTGGGCTGTGAGCGCTTGGATCAGTAAATTGAGATAAATAACTAGTGGTTCACCCCGAACTATGAACTCGCGAACCCATATCTCAACAACCCGTCGACCGATTTGGCACATGTTCGAACTTAAAAATTCTCTTTACGTAATTTACCCGCCTACTAAATTTCATGACGATCGGACTAAAACTCAAGTTATCGTCAAACGAACATTCATACATGCATACATACAAACATACATACATACATACATACAAACATACAAACGCCGGATTGTTCAAGTAGACTCGGAGAACTTCGCCCGCTTCGGTCGCTCGTTCAAATATAAATGCTTCAAGTTTTTGGACTAACTAGGAACAACCTCATCAAAGCCTCTCGCCCTCGTTTATGGTAAACACAACACGGTCAGGGCCGCATTAGGGATCAAGTGGACCGGCCGGAGAGAGGGTTAAATTAAAACACCCGCTAGAAGGGTTTGACTTGCGATAGTGTTTTGTTTAGTGCAAAATACTAAATACCATACAAAATATTGAATTTCTTAAAATCTTGTAAGAATTTGAAATCTTGTCCGATTTTTTTAATTTTTTCTCTTATTTGCACATATGAACAAAGTCGACGTTGCCAAAAGAGCCATGGTGCGAGCAGTGCTCGGTATTAAGAGTAAACGCGGGTAGCCGCTGCTCCATACAAAAAAGGGAGACCTGTTTCCTCCCTGGATAATTATTTTAGAAAAAATATGTTTATGCCATTCAATTTATATGTACCTCTGCCATGTCCTTATTTTAATTATTTTAATAAAATTTATTAAATAATAAAAATAAAATAAAAAAGGATCGTGAGAGTTGGCGTGAGCATGAAGAGGCATTTTACTCAGCAGTGGGTGCTAACAGTCTGATGATGATGATGCACATTTGCAATTTACTGGCTGGATTACCTACTATAAAAAAAAACAAGTTTTTTTCTCTCTTAATAGTATGTAAAGGTAACTCTTCGGTATTCATCCGATCTTTGTGCCAGGATTTCTTAAAAATAGAAAGAATAGTTGTGGAATATTTTTTTTCTTTGATTTCAGTGCAACTGGCCGTGCAAGCGGAATACGTAGTTATTTTTTTATGGATTCTCTGATTACCTAAAAATCGAGAATCTACAGAGTTTCTGTGGTTTCCTATATTATTTTGTAGCTGTGTGCCTTAAAAATTACCAAGAAGACTAGAGTTTACTCGGTCACTTAGCCCCCACTTAACTAGTCCATAACTAACTGGAGCTAATCTCTAAGCTATATTTATTCAGAACACATCCGCGGTACGTGTCTAAAGCGAGCTTCTCACCAATTAACTATGCCACAGAAGAGGAAGGGCAGTAAGCTAAAGCCTCGCCCAAAGCGGCTTACTTTGGTGTTATTAAAAAAAAAAACAAAGTTTCGACCTTCATGGTCGTGCCAGTGAAATAACAAAATATGAACGAAAAATCTAGATTACAACCATTTTCGACCACAAAACAAAATCATCTTAAGGCCCAGCAGGACGCACAACTAACGCCGCCAATGAAAAAAAAAACATATCTTCTTTTTGGATGCGTTTTATGCTAAAAATTCTCCTGTCTCAACGCGAGGCTTAATTTTTAGGACCTGAGATATAGATTCCAGATTCTGTAACCAACCTACGAATAAATCGCTTTACCGCCAAAAGTGGCCACTTTTTTTCGCAAAAAACGCATCCAAAAAGAAGATATGTTTTTTTTTTCATTGGCGGCGCAAGCCAATGCCTATCCAACGCCAATGCCACGCCATTTCATGTGGACGCTCTCAGTGCATTCACACAGAGGAAGTAAGACGGCAAAGGAAGGCGTAACGCGAAGCGGGTGCATTTTTTAGAGGCGCAGTTTAGGGCGCGTTTTGGTCGTTTGTATGTAGATAGAATACTGCTCTCTACATTAAGCTGTGACTATGCGACTGGGAATCGGAATGTTTCTGCTGTGGCTGGGTATTCGTACGGAGCACTATTCGGCGAGCATTGTTCGCCAAGACAATCGAACTCAAGCCACACTCATCCGGATGAATTTTGGTCGCTTTGGGACTCTACTTGCATACACCTCCCGCAACTCTTTCCGCCGCCCCGATGACGCCTGGTCCCTTTCCGCACTCAGACCTCGTACCGCTAAAGAGACATATTAAATCGTCACAGAGCATGTCAAACCACGTGGTGTCTCAAGTCTCTTCTTTCGTGGCAGGCATTGTACGGTGATTCTTTTCTGAACTCAAGTTTATTTTAATTTATTCCCAAAAAGTCTGGTACAATACTGGCCATGAAGCCAGTTTTCTTCTTCTTCTGCCAAAATTACCTACTCAGACCTCAAGGTATTTTCGGATTTGTTTCGGATGTTGTGCCAGGATTTCTATCTAAAAGAGGATACGTTTTAGAGAAAGACCTAATTTTTACTGACACCGAACCGAAACCGACAAACCGTGCAAACCGTAAAAATAATACAAACTTTGAAGACCGTCCAACGGAGGAAGCTAGAGTATTTCGGCCACATCATTAGAAATAATAACAACAAGTATAGCCTCCTTCAAGTGATCATACAAGGCAAGATACCAGGCAAGAGGAGACCTGGTAGACCCAGGATATCATGGATGCAAAATCTGCGCGAATGGTTCGGGCAGAGCACCGGCTCAATTGTTTCGTTTGGCGGCTTCGAAGGACGAGATAGCCAAACTGATCGCCAACCTCCGATAGGAGACGGCACGCAAAGAAGAAGATTTTTCTGATCCTGAGTAGGTAGCCAATACCACGTGACTTCACGTGAGCGCTCTCAGTGCATAGCCAATAGTTTACGTTATTATTGAATATGCGTTTGGTCTAGTTTGTAGTGCACGTTTGGTTGAGTCAAAGGATTCGTTGGAAACTGCGCTAACGATGTTATCTATGTTTCGGGTACAAAGTATGGCGGGTTGTTGAACTCTTCACAAATGCACTGTATTTACTCATTGAGTAGACTTTGCTAAATCTTATTATTTATGATGGTCACGAAAGTCATAGCCCAGAACAGAAATATCAGGAAAGGATTAAGGCCCGGTTTCTGAGTTGAGAATTTCGCTAAGCAAATGGGTAAGTACCGTCCTGTCTCTGCAGATTCCTCACAAAAAAGCGTGACAGAGCGATACGTAAGTATGTGCTTTGTAAAATTGTCAACTCAGAAACCGGGCTTATGGCCCGGTTTCTGAATTGAGAATTTCACTAACCAAATGCTTAAGTATCGTCCTGTCTCAGCAGATTTCTCACAAAAGAGCGTGACAGAACGATACTTACCCATTTGCTTAGTGAATTTCTCAACTCAGAAACCGGGCCTAAGTATGCTAGAGTTGAGTATTATTATGTAACTATTTCAGTTGACAAGAAATAGAAAAGAATATAGGCCAACCTCGATTAGTGGTAATAAGAAATCTAAATACACGAACGTTGAGGTCATGTTCAAACTTAAAAAATCTCTTTGCCTCATTTACCCGCCTTCCCATGATGATCCGACTTCATTTACTCAAGTTATCGTCGAACGAACATTCTACACAAACATTCATACAAACATACAATACAAACGCCGGATTGTTCAAGTAGACTCGGAGAACTTCGCTCGCTTCGCTCGCTCGTTCTTTTATTAATTCATTGATTGAGAGATGATATCACCTCCACGAAATCTTGCCAGGACCTTTGATGCTTAAAGTTCAGTTTACGAAGAAGTTTTAGTTTTTTTAGGTAGGCACAGATCTTGGCCTCAAAAAGCCGCGTACAATCTCGGCCTAAACTCGTACATTATAACCGAAATTATGTCCAAGATCGTGGCTTAATAACTGCGATAAAGGAACGATTTATCGCTTTCTGTTTCCTTTATGCTCGCCCTTAAAATGTTGTTTTATTAGGCTTTATTACACCATTACTTGGGAATTGGAAGTGGGCTCGATCAACTCTGTCTAACTTTATTCTCAGAAATCGAGAAGGGAAAATATAGGTTGAGAGCTGGTGACCAATCCAGATAATTTTTCGCACAAGGCTGGGTGTTGGTAGGCTGATAGAGTAGATTTCGCTGAGACTAGGATAAATTAGGTTAGTTTTTTTCTCAGCCTTTTAAAACGTTTTTCTCGGACTCGGCGAAGTCTACTCTACCAACTCCCAGCCTTTTACGATAAAATAAAGTCGAATGGTCAAAAGCTCTCCATAAAAAAAGTATTTTAATCGACTATAGAAATATTATAACATCATATTTTTTTGGAAGTAGAGATTGTAGCGGTACAATTTGTTTCGGGGACAGAAAAGGTGATAGTTATGAAAACAAAACCTAAAGATGAATCTACGGGCTAAGACTTCTGACACGTACCGTCGGCTACACACCAGGATACCCCTTTTTGTTAGATTGGCGCCCTTAAACCACGTGCGGTAAGAGCTACCAAGGGGTATCCTAGACTGTGGCCAACCGTACAATGTTAGTCAAAGCTGATAAGGATAAAAGAAAGCTGATCCAACTTCAAGATATTTAAGAAATCTATCCATTATTCAAGAGTCTAAAACATCCAAAAACATCCAAGTTTATTATTCTCGGAAACGTCTACATTCTCCGTGTAGTAGGCAGGTACGTACCTAGTAAACGTGGAGAAATTCCCATTGATGGGGTTTAGCGTAGGAGGGCGATTAGATCGATTGGGTCTTCACACGTTATCGGCTTGGGCACATTCTAAGCTACAAAGCTATATTTTTTACCCTCATGTTCTACAATTCTAAACGAGATGAGATACGTATAACGGCTGAACAGATTTTGATGAAACATGTCTAAGAACACTTACTTGCTAGAAAACCTGCTATCAAATTTTAAAAAACCGCTTCCATATTGGTTCACCCGTTTAAGAGCTACTACGGTGTCACAGACACTCTCACCCTTAGACACTCAAACTCATAACGCCCCTCATTTTTGGTCGGGGGTTAAAAATTGTAAATAATAGGAGCAGGAGACGCTGTAAAGGTGGTAGAGAGTGGAGGGGCACTACACGAAAGCGCGCCGCGCAGGCAGCGCCGGAATGATCGAAATTCAAACTTTTATAAGAATAACAAACGTTCAATAAATAAAAAGATGTAATTCGGAAGGCAAAGTTTTTTGTTCGAAAGTCCGTTATTGGCTTAATCTTATCTTTAGACAATATTGAGAAACTAATTTAAATATTTTTTATTTTGGTTCAGTAGTTTGGATTTTACAACGTTTCAAAGATACGGTTTTATGACGTCACGCGACGGTCTGCATACTGTTGGCGGTCATAGAAACAAAACATTTTAGCGCATAAAAACAAAACTACTGGACCAAAATAAAAAATATTTAAATTAGTTTCTCAATATTGTCTAAAGATAAGATTAAGCCAATAACGGACTTTCGAACAAAAAACTTTGCCTTCCGAATTAGCTACCTAGCTTTTCAAAAAGTTGCAGATCAAAAGTTGTTGAAATCACCTACGAAGGGCCGAATTCTAAAAGTCCTCAAGTCCATTTTTTTACATTTTTTGTGTTAACCTCTGAACACGATGGCGATGTCGGTAAAAAATTTAAAAAAATGGACTTGAGGACTTTTAGAATTCGGCCCTTCATATAGAAGTTGACGTGTTTCAGGAAATTTGCTATTTAAAAATAAATTGCCCTGTAGGTTTGTGTTACTGGAGGAGGGCCTTAAGCAGTTATCAGAAGTGGAAGATCTTTAACGTTAAACAAATAGAGTAGGTGTATGGTAATCGTTTTATCGCCTTACATCTTCAGTTTGAACCAGAGTTTCTTAAAGATTTTGCACCTCACAGGAATTAGTGATACTCAATGCTTTATTGTGCAACCATAGGTGTATAAGATCTTAAATAACATTGTGACATGTGAGGAACTCTATGGACCCTGTCGGGCACAGCAAAAACTTAAAAGCTAGGTAAAAGAAATATCTTAAAACTAGATAGATAGAAAACTCTTTATTGTAGGTACACGAACGGTAAACTAGGTAGTTATTGGAGACTTTTTATCTTATAGCTAAGTTGGTATTCAAAATCTAGGAACATTAATTTTTTTATCAGCTTAATATAATTTTATAATTTTGGTTTACACCTATTTATATGACGGTATACTATATAAACTGGCTTGAAGCTAACATTTAGTTCTGTTAAGTAGTAAATAAATGTGCCATATCATTGCTTTGGTATAGAAATACACCGACAATACCCTACCCTACCTAACCCTTGACGTAAAATTTTCGATAAGTACATTTACATTAGAGGTACCTAGGTCCTACCAGATGACATTCAGGTTTTCTCGCGATATTTTCTTTCATAAAACCTACTTAAGCTAAGCTAAGTTAAGCTACTAAGGTTTATCAAAAGTGGGATGAAGTTTATGGCAGATAATATTCGTCTCTGAGCCTAAAAAGTTTGGAAACCAGTGGTGAAGTCATAGTTTGTAGGATTTAGAGATTACAGATTAAATTAGTTGAAAGAAGGCCGCTTGCATCGTATCGCGAGACCATCTATTGACTTGATATTTCTGTGGAATAACCAAATACTTATGTTGTAGCAATACCACTGGTAGATGGTGAAGAAAAATACTACAATTATTTTCTTAAAATCATAAGTTTAGAAGGTTAGAAAGAAACCTCTCCGTCCTTATTCTGCTATTTTCAACATTAGGTATTAGGTATTAGAAATTAAAAAAAAATATAAATGGCGGCTTAAAATATGTATATTGAAAGAAAAATACAAAATTTTAAGTTTTGGGATCGCTTAAAATGTGCGTGATACTATTTCTTCTGAGAGGCCTGTGTGTGCCCAGTTAGTGAGACTATTCTATTTTTGGGCTGATTCTCATTATCGGCTAATCTATATTTACTGTTCAGTTACTCAAAACACTACACACGAGGGAGATTACCATCTACTAGGTGTGATTTGAACGTAACAAAATGTTTATTTTCCGGTGTTTTGAGGAGCACCAAAAAAATGGTAGCATGCTCTCCTTTAACCCTTACTTGGTCTCACCCACACCAACTCAACCCTGCCAACAACAACAGTTCAATCTCGTAAAAGCCATCAAACCGCCATCAAATTATTGCGGCGCCCAAAGGGGTAGCATTAACACGGGCGACCTCAGCTCTGGGCCAATCGCTCATGTTACGTAATGTTACGATTTGGACAATCGACATTAAAAGTGGACTATTTTGAGTTGACGGGAAAACGTGAAATATAAATCCTATGCAATAAATCGGTTGACATGCATAACACTTTAGAACGGTGACTGCGTTGCTCTAAAGGCCGATTTACACTTCAATAAGTACAGTAGCGGGTTAACTTGCCACTATGACGAGTTAAGATTTTTATTGTGGTCTTTAGTTAAAGTTCGATAGACGGCGATCCTATTTTTCGGCGGCGAGTCAAATGCGATTATGCGAAGCGTGTGCGCCGTGCGGCGCGGCAGTAGTATTCGTCGCAGCCGCAGAACTGCCACATAGTCTTAGCAGCTATGAAAAAAAAGCTGCATTTTATGATGAAAGCAAGCCGCTTTGCACAGTGATAGAAGGGACAAAAATAAGCGATTTGACCCGCAGCAGCACAAGTTTCATCCCTTAGGAACAGAGAGGGCGCCACTTCAAAAAATAAACTTTGAAAATTTCTAACAGCCTAACAGGTGAACCGATTTCAATGATTAATATCTTAATCGAAAGAAAATTACTTATTGTACAAACAAAAAAATAAGATTAAAAAAAATACTATGATGGCTGCCGTAAATCCTACATTTACTAATTTTTTATTTTATATTTGTCAATTTTTATTGAACGATGCAAAAAACTTGTATAAAAAGGGTATATTTTTTAAAATTCATATCGTTACTAATATAATAATAAATTTAATAAAAAAAACTGCATGCCAATATCATTAGTAGTTTAGGAAATATTTAGGTTTACATGTGCTGGAAAAGCGGGGTATTGCCCTCGCGTCATAGTAATTAAGTAGAGAAAAAAACATATTTTTGTGATGGAATCTAGCAATTTTGCACAGTGATAGTGGAGACTAAAATAAGCAATTTTACCCGCAGCAGCAACATTTTTAACCCTTAGGAACACAGATGGCGCCACTTATTTAACAAAACTTCAAAATTTTGTATAAAATAAACGGCTCAACCGATTTTCATGATTTAAACGCCCAATAGTTGGTTTTTATACCATAATACATATAAAATATAAATAAGTCAAAAAAGTATTGGAAATAAAAATAATAAAAAATAATTTGTAAAATAAAAGTGTTTTAATTGATGATGATGAATCTTGTATTTATTCTTTCTAGTTTTTGACAAATACTTACACATCATTTCTCGTTTGCCTTGTCACAGATGTGTACAATAACGTTAATGCCTAACAGTTCACGAGTTTCCTTGTTTTATTTGGAATACTACATTGAATCCATTGAATACAGTTTACTCAGAATAAGCGACTAAAAATTTACGTATACCGAATAAAATAAGGAAAGTCGTGAACTGTTAGGCATTAACGTTGTTGTACACATCTGTGACAAGGCATACGAGAAATGATGTGTAAGTATTTGTCAAAAACTAAAAAGAATAGATAAGTGATTCATGATCCTCAATGAAAACACTTTTATTTTACAAAATATTTTTTATTATTTTTATTTCCAATACTTTTTTGACTTATTTATATTTTATATGTATTATGGTATAAAAACCAACTATTGGGCGTTTAAATCATGAAAATCGGTTGAGCCGTTTATTTTATACAAAATTTTGAAGTTTTGTTAAATAAGTGGCGCCATCTGTGTCCCTAAGGGATGAAAATGTTGCTGCTGCGGGTAAAATTGCTTATTTTAGTCTCCACTATCACTGTGCAAAATGGCTAGCTTCCATCACAAATAGAAGTTTTTTTCTCTACATAGTTACTATGACGTGAGGGCAATGTCCCGCTTTTCCAGCACATGTAAACCTAAATATTTCCTAAACTACTAATTATATTGGCATGCAGTTTTTTTTATTAAATTCATTATTAAATTAGTAACAATATGAATTATAAAAAATATACCCTCTTTATACAATTTCTTTGCATAATTGAGTAAAAACTGACAAATAAAAATAAAAAAATTACAAAACGTTGGATTTAGGGCAGCCATTATAGTTTTTATTTTAATTTGATTTTTTAGGTTGTACAATAAGTGTTTTTCTTTTGATTAAGATATTAATCATTGAAATCGGTTCACCCGTTAGGCTGTTAGAATTTTTCAAAGTTATTTTTAGAAGTGGCGCCCTCTCTGTTTCTAAGGGATGAAACTTGTGCTGCTGCGGGTCAAATTGCTTATTTTTGTCCCTTCTATCACTGTGCAAAGCGGCTTGCTTTCATCATAAAAAGCAGCGTTTCGGTAAAAAATGGCCGTAGCTGCTATAGCTAACATATCTTAACTCGCTTACCGATGTGTGTGGACGCTAGTCGCTACTTCTAACTTAATTCTTTGAGTACAATAAAACTTGAAATCGCGAAAAAATACGCAATACACTAAAGCAAGAAGCCTCAGTTTTGAATCACTATGTTAGTATGTAGAATAATACGTTCAAAGTTTCTAATTTCTGAGTTAATGAATACATTTAATTTTGTGAATTCGTAGAAGCAATGTCACTTGCTGATAGCGAAGGAAAATATCGTAAGGAAAGAAACGTGCTACTTGGGCCAACTAAGCTAAGAGGTTGTTATGTGCACTGGGCAATTATTGGGCTATGTCTATTCCACCTAAACGACATCCCATTTTTCATTTGCTAACAATAAGCGGATGAAATACAGAAGGCACCTAACAAATGAATTACCTACTTAGGTACCTCATTTATCACCACGACTGTACCTAAACCGTACGGAGTATTAAATTACACACACAGAGAGAAACCTAGGGTTTTGTAGAGCTTATCAAAATGCCGGCGTTTCATAAACCTACATTGTATTACAAATGTATTACAGCGACACGCTGAGATAGCCCATAGAAGCTCTTGCCGCGCGCGGAATAAGTGCTTCAATCAAACAAAAAGGTGAAAGAAACTTTGCCGATCGCTCACCATACATAAAACTCATCATAAACATCTCTTACAGGGATAAGCTAGCCTTTGTACATGTGTTTTCTTACTGTTTTGTCCTCTAATCTGTTTGTGTGTACAATAAAGTAATAATAATAATAAAACTCTACTCTTTATTAGAACATTTTTTCTACATTTTTTTTATGACAGAGAGAGGGGCAGAGTCTGAAAAGCAATGGTGCCAAAATAGGCTCCCGCTTGACGCCTTCAATTAATACAAAAATAAGAATTTTATATTTTAACAATTTTATTAATAAACAATAGCGGAAAGGACAGATCTGTCCACCGCGCGAGCCGATGTATTCACAACGCGTGCCCACAGCTTGGTTTCTCCTCAGTTTATCTTCGAGCAAACCCCACTTTCTAAGGAGGATTTCTTCGTTAACCGCCTTCTGCTTGGTCAGCCTCCAGAGTTGGGCGTTTGATATGGTCCGCGGCCAGAAAATCCCAAGGACATTTATTGACAAATACCTGTGCCTCAAATGCTCAGGTTTAATCACGGTGTTTTCTTTTACCTTCAGCATAATATGGCCGTCGTAGGTAGGTACTCAAGTTTCCGTTGCTTGATGGTTTACAGTATCTCTACGCTACAACCTATTTTTTGTTTATAATATTTTAAGGCAGAAGCGGTGTACAACTGAATATAGCCCTGCCACTTGCCGCGAACATTACTTTGATATATGTTTGGAATATTTTCGCGAAAGCACTTTATACTGGACGACTTTGCTTGGCGAAAGAAAATAAAAGCTCTTCACGCTTTTAGTTTTACTCTAGTACTGACAGCGACAGGCTGAGGTACCCTTGAGGCCGTGGTAGCTCTTATCGCACGCGGAATAAGTACGTCAATCCAACAAAAAAGGGTATCTTAGTATGTCGCAACTATACCTATGCTTTCCGCAAAAATAGTAGAATGTAGGTAGAGTCAATATTATTCATCCAAAATTATTTTATCTGTGGTTTCTGTTAGTTTCATGAGTAGAGAAACACCTTGAGCTCACAGGGAAGACTAGCCAAAATGTGCGAAGCCAACAAAGCCTTTTTTTTTAAGCTACGGGTTTCCTCGCGATGTTTTCCTTGACGGTTAGCGAGAGGTATTGCTGATGATGATATCCTTTTATCCCTTATCAGGGATATAGGGCTCGAAGAAGTGATTTCCATTTTTCGCGGTCTTGTGCGGCAGCCTCTAGCTTCTTCCAGAGAGGTTGTGCAGAATTAGAACTGAAAAGCTGGTTTTTCCTGGAAAGATGGTGTTTTAATATCGAGACTTGGAGGCGAACTGACATACAAATTAAAAACACATAAACAATAACAATAATTTTGAATATAAAAATAATTCCAAAAAGGGTTAATATCGGAGGTATTGCTACTACATTAATGTACACACGACAGCAAGTCGGAGTGTACACGTTTGTTGTAAAGTCGCCCGTAACGTTACCGAGTAGAGTGCTAGGGTGTAATGGTCGACTTGCTCTCGTATGTACGTAACTTTGAGATAAAATAAAGGCACACGGCCTGCACGCACCAGGACTCGAACCTGGGACCTCCCGATTGTGTGTCAAACATTCTACCCACTGGGTTTCCACAGCTAAGTTAGAACAACATCCTTGAAATCTCAAGATCTAGCCTTCCCAAATTATCTTAAGAGGTTGTCACTTTTCTCCATACAAAGGTAGTCCCCGATTTCCTCCCTGGAATGCTGGGACATCTCCACTCCACCCCCGGCATTTCGGACTGTTTAGATTTTGTGGTAAATTGTTTTTAAAATGAGGTATAGGACCAACCGAAAATAAAAAAAAAAACATATTTTAAATCGGCGGCAAAAGACGTCTGGTAAACCCATTTAACAACTTTTAAACGAAAAGCAGTCCGACACCAAGCAGTTTCTTGTGATATGAGTGGTGTTTTTTTTTTATCGGACCAGTTTTGAGAGAGTAAAGTGGGGAATATGAAACCTCGATTCTGTAGATTTTCTTCAGGTTGTCCCTATCGTTCGGTTCGACTGGCCCTCTCCACACGATTTCAGTCGCGATGGTGTTATTATTATAATAATAATGTTATTTTATTCTAGCTCGAGGCCATATTTTGGTAATAAGTACCTACAAAACTTAATTTTTTTTGGTATGACTCAGTACTTGCGCACTCGAGACAGGAACAGATTTGTCTGTACTGCTACACGATCTTAAAAGTTCCCTGTACAAGCGTGGGAACTCGGCGATGGCCAAGCGCGTGAAACACTGTTTTATATAGCTGTTTCACCCAAAGCGAGAAGGGGCGCGGGAAAAGTGAGAGGCAATGCGGCTGTATGAGTTTACGTGTGTTCGTGTCCTTTCGCAAGTATTTAGTTGTAGTTGTAATGTAATCGATCTTTTTTCCCAAATTTTTTCGTAGTTCAGCTGCCATTTCTACATTTTACTCGCTATTTCAAAAATCTTTTTTTTGACAAGTACAATACATTATTCATGTTCCCAAGGTAGTTAGACTCCAATAGACAGTGTCCATCCATTCAGTCGTTCCCTCAATGCTGAGGATCGTGACCATCATTGAAGTTGGCAGAGAGCAGAATAACAGCTGAAGGTAACCCCTTTTTCGGCGCGAAAAACGAATCGCTCTAATTTCTTTCAGGCTATTGTTTTTTAAACTATTTGCAAACCTTTGGTTATCTACTGATATAAACCAAGTTTCAGCAAAATCCAGCCTGTAGTTTAGAAATTAAACCTGAACCTACGTTTGTAAGGTACAGTGTTGCCACCTTACAGAAAACTTTTTCACTTTTGGTCTGTAAAGTCACTAGATTTGGGGATATTTTTAACTTAAAAAAAACACCAGAATTCACTAAATAATTTAATATGAAATCACAAGGTTAATAAAAAAAAACATTTTAATTGTGATCATAATAAACTTAACAAAACTAAAAATCTACTTATAATACTTCTGCTGGTATTTCTTCATCATCATGATCGGTTAAATCACAAAAACCGAGCTGTCAGAAGTTAAATAAATGATTGGAAAGATTATAGTCGGGGAATTCCCGGGCATGACCAAACAAAGACGTCTAAAAAACGTTCCAAAACAAGAATTTTTTACTCGGCATAGTGTATATTTTACTTTGAGCTGGATCCAAAACAACATTCGATCAATATCACTAAAATCTACGTATAAAAATTCGCAGACTAAAAGTCACCAAATAATTATTCAGTGTTTTTTTTTTCAAATTATCACTGTCCTACTCCTAAAAATCACCAAATCTAGTGACAAAATCACTAAAGTGGCAACGCTGATGGGAAAATGGTGCTCTAGCGCCCTCTTAAGCGAGCGCTGTGGCTAGGGCGAAGTTCCGCCGAGCATCGTAAAGTGTAAAGCGGGTCTCCCGAGGCAAGTTATGATGGTTATTGCCTGGTTTTCTTGAATATTTCACTCACTTGCCAGACGCATTGCGTCAAACCCGCGCTGGATGTTGCCAGCGGATTGGTCTGTTGAGATTTTCCTGAATAAATTAGGGCGTAAATAAACAAGCCTCAAATACAAGCGCGGACGGAATAGCTGGCTAAAGCGTGGTCATTTAGCGGCTACATCTATTTTTACCCCCGGCCAAAAAAAAAGACGGTTATAAGCGGTTATAAGTTTATGTGTATGTCTGTCTGTGTGTGTGTGTCAGGGACTCAGGGTGTCTGTGTGTGTATATGTCTGTCTGTGGCACCGTAGCTCTTAAAAGGGGTAAACCGAAATGGATGCGCTTTTTTTTTTATTTAGGTTAGGTTAGAGACGATTTATCAAAATCGGTTCTGCCGTTTATGAGAAATGCATATTTGAAGTTTATGAGATATGCTTATTTATTTGCGTATTACCTATATATTTTTTTATTTAGTAGTTATGATTTAGAATTAATTGGTGCTTACAATGCCTTCTTATGATGATGATGCCACCCTTGATGACCCTAAATTCGCGCGTGAATTTGATTAGTGCCGTGATTTTTTTGAGGTTTCGTCTCAACGCTTCTATGCGTTTAGACATTATTTTGAGATACACAAATACAAAATGCTACTTAACTACAAACAAGGCGCAAATACAGTCTACATGCACTGTAGGTACAGACATTGTACAGTTATTAGAGTATCTAGCAGACGCCAACCAAAATTCCAAAGAAAGCTCGCACTCCAACAAAGAACTTTCTCGATAGTTCAGCACGGAAAGAGTGACCATTATATTTATTTTGCGTCGGCGAGTTCGGCGACACTTAAGGGCATGCGCCACAGGCCGCCTGCCATTAAGGTGGGAAGAATCCCATACAAATGATTTTTCAAAATTTGTGTTAAAAGTAGGTAAACATAACATACATTGTCATCGAGTTATATCTGTCTGTAATCTGCAGTAATTTGTAATCTGTAAACTGCAAAAAATAAAACGCATGAGATCGATATTATTTGTGTGAACTAAATTGTCAATGTAATTTTTATAACTAATCTAATCTGTTTTTTTTTTTCAATGGAAATTGAATTGTGCGCATATAAAAAGGTATAGATTAATGATCGATATAATTTATGTACAGTAAAATTTCATCACATTAAAAAAATACATTTGTATGTAAACCGTCCCGCCTTAAGGGCATGCGCCATAATGCCGCAGGCCACAGTTAAGGGCCATACGCCCACCGGGACAAACTTTACACTTAAAGCAAGTGGCGAAAGTTTGTTTGTACGATTATTTTGGAGTAATCGTAGAATAACACGTATGAAGGGTTTGACCTCTATAACTTACAGTTAACAGCTTGTAAACACTTTCGTTGCAAAGTCTCCCGTAACGTAACTGAATAGCTTGCACGCGTGTATGGGTCGACGTATTGTCGACTGTACGTACAGTCGGCCACATGCTAGGATACCCCCTTTTGTTCAATTGGCGCCCTTATTATGCCGCGCGCGGTAATAAGAGCTACCATGGGGTAATACTAGACAGTGGCTGACCTTACACACGACAGCACGTCAGAGTGTACACTTTTGTTGTAAAGTCACCCGTAAAATAACCGAGTACAGTGCTAGAGTGTAAGAGTTGACGTGCTGTCGTGTGTAAATGCACAGTCTTCCGCCTAAATTAAACCCAAGTCGATATTTTTCGAATTTCTTCCAGTTAATGAAATGAAGAAACCATAAACGAAAAGAAAGAAAGTAACAATTTCTTCCAAACACTCGGAAAGTGAGTAAAAATGCGCCGAGGCACACCTTATTGTATCGACGACAAACATTTGACATTCCCAGTTCAATTCATTACAAACAACGGGCTCTCGTTAAAGAAACGGGCGGCTGTCACATACTAGCGGCTTGAAAAACGCTGCGAAAACGACATATTGTTTATTAGTGAATATTAATTTTATATATCATTTTGGAAGAGAATCTGAATCATTGTGCACGAAAAGTTACGTAAACAATTATTAGAGTAAATAATGCAAACGTAATGAAAAAAATAAATGTTGTGTAAATTATACAAGACTTACTTAGGCCTTTGCATTTATTTAGATATCACTAAAATCACTCCAGATGTGTAAAATGAACAGTTAGTTCTAACACATTTTCTTTTTATTATGGCAAGTACGTAGGTAGTTTGTGACTACCAAAAACGGGAATCAAAACCAAAAAGCTCATGCGCGTCGAAAACATAATTTCTCACAACTCATAGACTCAAATAAGCATGAGCTTTTAATACACTAGCTAGCCTCACCTTTTGCCACGAAAACCGCGGCGTTTCAACCGCCCGTATGACGGCGCAAAGCCCTTCGTTAGCGTTTCGGACTCTAATGTGAATTCCGCTTTACTTTATCACTTCCTTGTAGCTGTTTAGTTTGTTCTCGTCGCGCTTGTGAAGCGCCTTTACATTCCATTTACAATCAATCTGGAAAAAAACTTTGCTCCATACATGGTGCTGTTTTATAAAGTGACACCCGACTCAGGGGTAATTATTTACACGATAGTGAAGACAGAAATTAAATAAAAATGATCCACTGAAAATTATTCAATGAGCCGTTTTCACGGCTGTCAAATTTCGCTTTTTCTGAAGATATTATTAATCTGTGGAAGCGAAATTTGACAGCCACATCCCGGTTCTTGTATCGCGAAGCCTACGAGCACCATCTACCAAGGGCTTTGAATTCAGCTTTTAACCGTCAGTTGAAAACGGCCCATAGTGGCCTTTCTTACTATTCTACTATCGGTTGCGGCTATTGATGTTCCGTTCCCGGGAACATTGCCAATCGCTGGAAACATTGCCGGAAACATTGCCGGCAATGTTCCCCCAACTGGGAATTTAACGGGAACTTTGCTCTACTTTGGATATTTCAATATATTTTATAAGACTTCTCTATGGTTTTGGATTCTTTATACACCAAATAATAAGTTGCTAAACACATAATTCATACGAATTTGATAGGTAGTACGGATATAAGATGGTTTTTTAAATGAAATAGCGACTTCATGCAGTCTTCATGTGGCAAAACTGCAAGGACAAGACACGTATGCAAATATGCATGTCATGTGACTAAACAACGCGATATTTTAAGAATTAGAATGAATTAACAAAAAAAATACACTGGGAATTTAAGGAAACATTGGGAAACTTTCGGAAACTTTCCGGGAACATTGCCAGTGGAAACATTGCCGGGAGTGGGAATGTTTCCGAGCGTACATCAATAGTTGCGGCCGCACTCGCAATATCGGGCTTCACATTGCGCGCGCTCTTTGAGAAGGCCTTGGATGTCCGCAGGTCGCGGTTATTTATTTTTATTATACAACGTGTAATAAAACATCCTCTTTTTACAGGGTGTAACCTACTGGTCAACAGGATGTCAATTCTGTAAAAAAAGTTGAAAAAAACAATTTTTATTTTATAACCTCAAAATTTAATTTTTTTCATAACTATTATGTTTTTGGTATTAGCTCAAATTTCAAAATATTTTTGTGGGTGTAGATGCATTTGCATAGCTTTGAGTTGTTAAAACATAGTGAAAGTCAATGAAAACAATATTTAAAAAATACTTTTCTCCCGCCACAGCGTTCACATTTTATTAATTTACAAATCAACGGAACTACATAGAGCAAAAAAAAAATTTAGCTTATGATCCCTATCACCGGGTGCTATTATCCTGTAAAAAGAGTTAGCATCTTTTGTAACACCTTGTAGAACAAATTGAACAAGGTAATTTGAGAATCGATTTTTTTAGTTTCAAGCGTTACTAAAGTACATCCCTGCCTACTTTAGTTGCATTGGTCGTGATGTAAATGCGCCTTCAGAGTTTCTTTGGGAAATTGATGGAACGTGAATTTTAAAGTTTGGACAGATGTCTTGTTGATTGGAATATTAGAAACGGAATATTGTTTGTTTACAACGGGATACTTTATAAATGTATCGAGTTAAGGTGAATACCGAGGCACAACTAGCGCCGCCAATGGAAAAAAAAAACATAACTTATTTTTGGGTGCGGTTTTTGCTAAAAAACTAATCATCAAATGACAATCCCTAGGCTTAACTATTTTTAGGACCTAAGGTTTAGATTCCAGATCCTAGAATCTACGAATAAAACCCGCCGCCCCGCTTTTGGCGGCGGCGGGTTTTATTCGTAGCAGATCTTACAACGTAGTACAGTCGGCCACAGTCTCAGATACCCCTTTTTGTTCGATTGGCGCCCTTATGCCGCGCGCGGTAAGAGCTGCCATGGGGTATCTGAGATTGTGGCCGACCGTACATCCCGAGGTAGATAGTATTTTTTTCGACTAAAACGTGTCTTGTAGATCTGATAATAAGTCCCCGAAACCGAAAAACGCGTATATTTGCAACAACGTAGAGTAAAGATATTGAGAAGTGTCAATTCACATTCGTGTCTACGAAAGTCACTAAAATATTTCATCCTAAGTTTTCTTTGGTTATGATCTTTACGTCCTATTATAAGAAGCAATACGTCGATAAAATAGGAAGGATTCCCTTTACAATCCTGAATAAAATACACATCTACGTAACTAACAAAGAACGAATACAAAATACTACCTACTCAATATTCCAAAACCAAGCCATATAAATTCGGTAGAGTCAGCTTCACCAAAAAGTAGGTAAATATCCCTTTTTTGTTTTATATTCACCCGTAAATCATAAGCCTTAAAATTTACTATTGTGCAGCTACATGGTTTTTCCAAGTGTATAGTCAGGAACATGCTAGGCTAGGATACGCCATGGTATCTCTTATAGCACCCGGAATAAGGGCGTCATTCGGACAAAAAGAGGTATTGTGGCTTGTAGCTGGCTGTACATACAATCAAAACGGTGCATAAGAGGATTCGATGAATAAAAATATCAAACCCAACAAAATTGAGTGGGTCATTTACCCTAAAAGTGGTGAGCGCATAAAACTGAGACAGGATTACATCTCTATTTGGCTAGCTTATCTCTACCCCGCAGCGTAGTGGCAAAGAGTAGCCAAGTGGGGTACAGAAGTCATAATACATACAACAATATAAAATATACAACTATGGTAGAGCAGTGAGAGACTAATAGGGACGGCGAAAGCTATGGCTCTACTCCATGATTAAGACTCCCGGACGGGGTTGAAATTAGTCGGCTTTCCCGTTATCTACAAAAAGTAAGTGAAACCCTTAAACCAATACATACTTTTCGTGCGTTTTAGTGACGTAACTACTTTTAATGCATGCTCAAAAAACAAGTTCAAACATACCTTCTGTCAAACATGTTTTACGTTGCGTTCACATGTTCGATATTGTTCCACAGAAGACATAATATGTGCAATTTATTACCGCTTTACCGCTTTTGTTGTTACGCTCATAGATGGTGATTTACCTGAAACAATCAATTATAAGCGTTACATAAGAAGACGAGTAAGTATAATTACCTATACCTATAGTCCAGAAGTACCAGCTGCTAACCAATTAAAACTAAAATAAAATATGTTAAAAGTTGTATACAAGGTGTTACAAAAGATCATAAATCTTTTTACAGAGATCACAACCTAAGTATTTTTTTGCTCTATGACGTTCCGTTGATTTTTGATAAGTCCGACTTTGAACCTCATTATCTCGCAAACCATTGACTTTCCAGGCATAGTTCCTGGGAAAAAAATGTTCGTTGCGACGAGGACAATACGTAGTTTCCCGCTTTGTTGGTGGTGTTTCAACACCCTGAAAGGCCAGCTTCTTTCTTCTCCTTACTCTGTGGAGGCTCGACTCCACAGAGTAAGGAGAAGATGGCTCCTTTTCAACCGACAGTTAAAAGCTTCAAAATTCAAAGCCCTTGGTAGATGGCGCTCATAGACTTGGCCATACAAGAACCGGGTTGTAGCTGTCAATTTTCGCTTACACCGATTAATAATAAAGCTAAATTCGACAGCCGTTTTTACGGCTCATTGTCATGTCTAGTCCGGTTACACAGTCCTACTCAACTTACTCTGTGACCCGGCGACTCGTCGCGCGTGTCAAATTAAACAAATCCGGCGGAGCTATGACAATATTTGTGTTTGAGCAGCCTCCGCCTCCGCCGCCGCGGCTACGGCTTGACGCAACCTAATGTCTCTTCATTTGGACGGATTAGGGCGTACGCAGACGGGCAACTACGTACACGTCTCCATAATTTAGGTTGACAAAGTCGCTCTAGAAGCTGCATAAGTTTTTCATTAAGTAGATACCAGACTAAAAAAATATGGGAAAAGTCACTGGCAAGAGATGCGTCGGCCGAAGGAGAAAATCCTGGCTAATAAACCTACGGGAGAGTGGACTGGGATCGCTAGTGCTGCCCAACTATTTCGCCTCGCGAGAGACAAAGAGAGATATATGCAGAGCTGACCGCCAACGCTGAGTCGGAGAGGCACCCTAAGAAGAAGAAGAAGACTAGATAAGGCCCGGTTTCTGAATTGAGAATTTTGCTAAGCAAGCACTTAAATATCGTTCTACCTCGGCGGATTTCTCACAAAAGAACGTGACAAAACGATAGTGAAGTATTTACTTAGTAAAATTATCAATTCAGAAACCGGGCCTAAAACCAATATCTACGTTTTCATAATTCATGAAGTTCCTACCTAGATCATTTTATGCAGCCTCCTTCTGAGTGCTGTGCTGACTGCCAGCCTTCGCTGAGTCGAAGAGGTACCTACCCAAAGTTACAAGGTGTTGGGGCTTTGACTACCGTTCCGGGGCATACCTGGCGCAGAGGATTTCCATGGCGGTGCAGCGGGGGAATGCTGCTAGCGACATGTGTGTCGGGTGTGTTGCGGGGAGGGTGCACTCTAAGTCGCTAGCGGAACTTTATGTAGGCTGTCTACTGATCAATACAAACAACTTGTACTAGGTGGCGAAAAAAATGGAGTGAAAAAAATATCAGCTGTTCCATACAAAAGGTCGACCCAGTACTGAGCCAAATGTATGACACAGCCTTCGATCAAGGATAAAACTAGATACAACATAGAACTCTGAAATGGGTCTGGAAAAATAGTTGCCCAAATTGCCTTTGGGAGCTTATTTGCTCGTAGTCCATGCAATTAAAGTAAAACTGTACATTAATGCAATAAGGTAGACATTCGAATATTAGAAGTATGGTCGAAATGATGTTTCGTATTGTTCTATTGCTGATATCTTTTGTTTCTGTGGGGACAAGTTTTTATTGTGATTTTAAACGTAATGCGGATTCTATGGGATTTAGTTCGGTGGAAACAGCTGATATATTTTTCGCTTCATTTTTGTCGCCACCTAGTACAAGTTGTTTGTAGTGATCAGTAGATAGCCCACTTAAAGTTCCGCTATCGACTTAGAGTGCACCCTGTAGTTGCGGGCGGTATATTTGGTTAATGTTGTTTTGGTTTTGAACTTTTTTGTGTATGTACTTGTGTGTATTTGTCATGTTTTTATTGCCTTGCCCAAATTTTTTGACGAAGCTTTGTGAATTTTTATGTGTTGTTTTGTAAAGTGACACCCGATTCAGATTCTGATAATTTTACACGATACTAATGCCAAATTAAATAAAATAAAAATCTGTGAAAAATACCCAAAAATCATTCAATTGTGGCCTCCCTTACTATATTATACTAACGCTTTGAAGCAGGCTTGCCTTGCATAGCATAGCACCCATCATCCTTCCAGCTCAGCCTAGTCCACAGGAAAGACATGGATGGAGTCAACTAAGCCAAGATACCGGCAAAAGACATGTACCATTAATACCTGCGCAATATCAGCGATTTTCGATTTCAGACCTTAGAGTAACGAGGCCGTATTTTAAAACTCGGATCCCCTCAAGTAACGCCACGTTTTCCTGAGAGCCTCCCCTTAATCATATCGGATTCTCATTCCATTCAGTCTTGTCGAACTTTCGGGGCAGCTCCGCACTGATCCAAACTTTTCTTGTTCCGGATCAAGTCGGTGGTGCATCGCCAACAAACTGCTTTGCAGTTTGGCGAGATTGTTTCTCATAAATAAGATTGACTTAAAAAGAAATTTGAATGAAAAAAAATGACACACCGGTCGAACGAACTTAGTTGTCAATTGTGACACCAAAAAAAAACTAAGGCCTTTGCATCTACGTAATGAGATGATTTATACAGCGTCCAGTGGCACCTTCACTCACACTAGATAGGTGAAGAGACCACTCGGCGCTGCAGTGCCTGGGACATTGTTTTAGATGGAGTAGGCTTGCCCAGCACCTATACCATCCTGACAGCTTAGACACCAAACGTTAACGAGAACACTCTAACGCACATAATATAATCATTTAATTTTCAGAGATCACAAGAGATCAAAATGAAGTAGAGAATGTGAACTTATAATAAGATGCCTAATAGAATAGACGTCAAAAACTCAAAACGTTATTTTTCTAGATTGTTGAATCTCGACCTCAAAAATGTTCTCGTGAGGGAGAAAATTGACTATCGATTTTCATGTTTTCTATCACACACCTGATCGTGGTTACGGCTTACTGAGTATAAGGTCGTAGGTTTTGTTCATGTAAGTAAAGGATTAAAAGACAGTACCTACCTACCTACACATTATGTAGAATAAGGGGCGAAAATTTTTATCTACAGTCCAGCTTCTATTCGGGAAACGGGATATTTTTTTTCATTTGGGATTAGATGGGAACAACCCAACTTTAATACCTAATTATGGATTCTTACGATTTATTCTTACGCTTGCTTCGGTAAGCGCAATTTCTTTTGAGTAATACTTTCACGCTAGAAAATTTAATTTTCTTTTCGCGTGATACCAAATTGATTGTCGCAGTCCAATGGGGGGTAGGTATGGTATATTCCATTGATTCCATTATAAGGAAGAAAGGAAACAAGGAAATCCAATTTGGTACGCAGTGAGTGAAGCACTTCAGGGAACCATTGGTTTATATTATTCGCATAGCCATACCAATCACAATTTCAGATGAGTTAAATGTAATGACCGAATTTTGAGGACAATGAGGATCATTCGCATTTTGAATTTAAAAAATGCTATAACATCGTCATTTCTTGATGGATTTGAGTCATTCAACGAGCAATTATGCTCTGCGTCAGCCGTCATACTTGGAAGTTCAATATTCAAATGTCTGAATGATCCTCATTATGCAAAAGTAGAGAGCCAGAGCTAGAATAGATGGATAGTTTATGCAGGATGTTACAAAAAGGTCCTGTCATATTGGAGAGGGCCGTTAAGCTTATTAAGTATTACAAGCAACTTTTAATATGGGACCAACTGCGAAATCTGTATAAAAAAGCTATGTAAAAGCACCTGCATGAGTAATATAACTCAATGGAGACTCCTGCACAGGACAACAACACTGCCTAGAGCAAGAACTTGGAGAAAACAACCAATGCGATTGATTATTCGAATTTCTAAATTTTGTAGCGAAACTGAGCTCTTTTTGTTCAGCGATTTTAGTATCACGACAATAAAACAGTATTCTTCTTCCGCTCGCTGGTATTCTTTTAATTTTTGCAACAAATTAAGTTTTTTGGGCAGTACCACTGGTTTTTCGAGTATAAACCAAATCAGTTTGACTATTTTTGTTCTGTTGTTTAGAATAATAAAAAATAATATCATTATGCTGTCGTGAAACAAAAAATGCTGAACAAAAATATCTCAGTTATGCTACAAAATAAAAATAAAAATCGGGCTTTTCTGCCGCGCTACAACGGAACTCTGGTAGCCGGCTGCTCCATACAAGAAATACAAAAAGGGAGGCCTGTTTCCTCCCTGGATAATTATTTTAGAAAAAATATGTTTATGCCATTCAATTTATATGTACCTCTGCCATGCCCCTATGTTTTCCTTTTTTATTATTTTAATTATTTAAATAAATTTTATAAAAATAATTAAAATAATAAAAAAAGGAAAAAATAGGGACATGGCAGAGGTAAATATAGATTGAATGGCATAAACATATTTTTTCTAAAACAATTATCCAGGGAGGAAACAGGTCTTCCCTTTTGTATGGAGTTGAGGTTACTCGCGTTCCGTCTTAAGTATAAATGATAGCGTGAAGGTATCATAAGCACGTTTATCATTCCCCTAAACATAACCGGAGAGACATAAATAATCCCCGAAACAGAATGGCCAACTAAAACACATCCCGAGTCGACAAAGCGTCAACTAAGGAACGCCTACGCTCACTGCTTAGTCACAGTGGAAGGAGCCTTGGTATTCTCTTCAGGGACATCGGTTGACGTCACTTTTGACACTTAGCCCAAGCGTCAACCAAAGCATGCCTACAGTTACTGTTTAGTTACACGGAGGAAGGAATGGTGGTATTCTGTAGTTTGGAGCCTAAAAAAAACAAGCTTCTAAGTTAACGGAATCAAAAGATACGACAAAAATGGGGTCCCTATACAAGAAATGGAACACGACATAGAAACTAGCGCCCTCTGTATTCGTTCCAAACCTCAACTCTAGATGGCGATGCATGCAGCCTCCCTCGTTTTTATTTTTCTTTCAAATAAATGGTGGTACGTATGGTATAAAAATGGTGGTACGTAACCCTCGTTGCGCGAGTCCCACTCGCACTTGGCCGGTTTTTTTTTACATTATTGCTGACCTCCACCCAAGGCATACCTTGTCTCGTGGGGGTACGGTCAACGGCACGCTAGGTAGCTCTTAGTTATTGCGCGCTTAAAAAAGGTGATGTCAGCGTGTCGCTGATTGTACAAGTCACGTAAACCCACGTAAACCTTACATTACATTTTCGTTGCAAAGTCTCCCACGTACTGCGCCTTTTCCTTGTTGGCAAAAAAAAAAACAAAAGTTGAGCTACACGGAAATTGCACACAGGTGTAGATACATTAAACAATGGGATTAGGAGCTATTCCGTGCGGAAGGGGTAAAAGTTTGACAGGACATTTCTGTAACTTTACTGCCAAACAAACATTTCTGTCCGAAAGGAATGACATTGTGTCTCTCTCCAGAGCCAAGTTACGAAGACCACTTCACGCTACTCTCCTGGGGGACCGATTCAACTTAAGTCCTCGTGTTGGGGATAAATTGTGTCGACTGATAATGCGACTCCGCGCCGCCGTGTCTTGGTTTGGCTGGCGAGTGTAGTAGCGAGCGTGAAAATCGAGTAATTACTCTAATTAAGACGGAACGCGGGTAGCCGGCTGCTCCATACAAAAAATACAAAAAGGGAGATTATTTTAGAAAAATAATGTTTATGCCATTTAATTTAAATGTACCTCTGCCATGTCCCTATGTTTTCCTTTTTTATTATTTAAATTATTATAACAAAATTTATTTAAATAATAAAAATAGTAAAAAAAGGAAAACATGGCAGAGGTAAATATAGATTGAATGGCATAAATATATATATTTTTTAAAGCAATTATCCAGGGAGGAAACAGGTCTCCCCTTTTGTATGGATTTGAGGTTACCCGCGTTCCCTCTTCAAGTTTATAAGTACGGTTTGGCTTGTTGTACACAATGTCTTCCAAGAAGCAGTTAAAAGATACGGCCGTTTATGCCGCATTTGTTTTGGTCATAACTAGTTTTTTGGGCAGTGCCACTGCTTTGTCGACCAGACCACATATTAATCGAATTGAATTTCCCGCCACGCTGCTATCGTTGGACCTTAAGGGGTTTCTACCACTGGCGTATCAAAATACTATTCCAACTATAGGTAGGTATATACAAGGAACTTCACGGGTGGAAGATCGATGCAAAGCTCGGAATATTGCGGGTTATTTATTCATTCGGCGGTCTTCTTTGAAGGTGACTTTGATCGATGCGTTCTTGAGTGGAACGCTAGGGGAGGATGGGGCTTGGAATCCGCTTCCGGGTCTTGGGGTTAGCCTGATTTGTTATGTACCTACGTTCAGAAACTTGCACCGTTTTTCCCCTTTAATTTTACGTAATGGAAGATGACAATAATTCATAATATTCTTCAAAGTATTCCACGTGAGTTTTGTATTGTAAAAATAATTCAGCCGGCTGCCTCATTATTTGGTAACTAACTACCGCACAAACCCATTTTCAATGTATTTAGCAATTTACGAGTGGCGTGATACAAAAAGGTCAACATTAAATCACAAAAATAAAAATCTAGATATTTAAGTATAATATTTATTACCTTATAATATTCGTACTGTTTTCCAAAATTTGTGCTTATGAAATTGTAATTGTGTGTTCTATTCTATTCTACTTACCTAATATTTGCTTTTGAGTAAAAATTATAAGTACAGGGTAAATAAAATAATTATTCCTTCTTTCATTATCGGAATAAAATAAAGAATAAATTCTATTAAAATCTTGTAAGTTTTCTTCAACACTTGAAACCTAATATTATTAAATGAAAGAAAATTAACAATTGCATAATAATAGTTGATGAGTCCACAAAGGAAACAAAAATGATCAACATTTTTTCAGATCGCCACTGTAACTCAAAGCAGCAAGGTTTTAAATCGCTAAATTCACTTGCTGCGGGTGACAGGTAAATCAAGCCTCGGTTATAATAAAGCGGTAAGCAGATTTGATTAAACCATTTCCGTCTGGATTTTGAAGGCATTTTCTTCATGTTCTTGGAAAATTGAGGGAGAAAATGTGAAGTCTGTTTTCCACCAAGAATAAGAGGCTAGTTAAGCCATGAAAGCGTTTTATTTAATTAAAAAGTGTAATTCCATTTGGCAGGAATCCCACCGAAAATGCTCTATGTAAAAATAAAAATAAAAACCGACTTCAAGTTCGCACTAAAATGGCAAAATTTTTATATTGGTAAGTAAGTAAGATGTAGCCTGTACAATTGTACATGTCCCACTAGCTGGTATATTTATTTTTATATTGGCACTGATTCTGAGTGCGTTCTTCATCTCCAAAGTTCTTCAGATCTTCGCCAAATTATTATGCGACCACCTCTGAAGTAATACTAGCGAACAAAAAAAGAATTCGCTAACGGTGAATGAGATGATTTATGATTTATTCAGCGTCCTGTGGTTCCTTTACTCACACACACACACTAGATGGGTGAAGAGATCACTCGGCGCTGCAGTGACTGGGACTGTATGCATTGCCCAGCACCTATACCATCCCGACAGCTTAGTTGGCCTAGCCTACAGAAAAGAAAAGTCAATACATATGGAGCCAACTAAGCCGCGGGTCTCCTCACGATGTTTTTCCTACAACCATGTTTTGTTTCTACAGCAATAGTTCGTGTTATTTCGGTATGAACAAAAAACGTTACTTACTAAGATATTTTCAAAAGAAAACCTCGCATTTTCGCCTAACCTCCAACAGGCCAGCACACACCATAGTAGCTCTTATCGCGTGCGGCAGAAGTGCGTCAATCGAGCAAAAAGCGTTATCCCAACGTCGCTGACTGTAGGTAAAAAAACCGGTCAAGTGCGAGTCGGACTCGCGCACGAAGGATTCCGTACCATTTTCTATAATAACGGTTAAAAAACTCACGTTTGCTGTATGGGAGCCCCTTGAATATTTATTTTATTCCGTTTTTTAGTATCTTTTGTTATAGCGGCGGCAACAGAAATACATCATCTGTGAAAAATTCAACTGTCTAACCATCACGGTTCATGATATACGCCTAGTGACAGGCGGAAAAACAGACGGACGGACAGCGGAGTCTTAGTAATAAGGTCCCTTTGGGTATCCTTTGGGTAGGGAACCCTAAAAAGAAGCTCCAAAAAAGTGTAACATTTCTCGCCTCGATATAAAACAAAAGTGCGCTCTTCGAGACACGGAGCCGATATAAAATATGACCCCCTAGGGGCGAGGGTCTGAGTTCTGTTCCCGCATCGTACTGGCAGCAGAAAAAGAAAGAAAACTTAGGGCCGATCTCTAAATTGAGAATTTTACTAAGTAACTACTACTACAGGGTGCACTCTAAGTCGATAGCGGAACTTTAAGTAGGCTGTCTACAGATCACTACAAACAACTTGTACTGGGTGGCGAAAAAAATGGAGCGAAAAAAATATCAGCTGTTTCATACATTTGGCGCAGTCCTGAGTCGACCTTTTGTATGGAACAGCTGATATTTTTTTCGCTCCATTTTTTTCGCCACCTGGTAAAAGTTGTTTGTATTGATCATTAGACAGCCTACTTAAAGTTCCGCTATCGACTTAGAGTGCACCCTGTAGTATCGTTCTGTCACTTTCTTTTGTGAGAAATCTGCAGAGATAGAACGATACCTTAAGTGCTTGCTTAGCGAATTTCTCAGTTCAGAAATCGGCAGTTCGTTAATTTTTGTCTTTTTTGTATCGCTCCATTTTCGTACAGTAGCGTACCTCGCGGCATACCTAAGGGCGCCAACCGAACAAAAAGGGGTATCCTAACGTGTGGCTGACTGTACGTACCTAGGTAGCGTGACGGTAAATTCAAAATGTTCACGTTTCTTTAATATTTTTAGCCAAATTGGGATGTTCTTGTGTAGAAGTATTCACTGCAATAAAACTGTATAAGTAAGTATTTTTTATCGTAAACAATGGAACAACCATAATGTAGGTGATTTGGTGATTTACTCGAAAACTAGTTTAGGGGTTGTATTGTATGTCCTTCTAGTTTTTCGAGCAAATCATCTAAACGACTGACATTTATCGTTTTTCTATCGTTTAAAATAATATTCTCGACTCGAAAATCGCCACTCTCTTTCTCTAAGAGAAGGCCTTTTGCTAATGGGATATGTGAGTATAATACTTCTACGGGCTACATCTTCTGCTATCATATGCCATTACACCGTGTGGTGTAAGGGTTGACTGGAAGAGATTTCTGCTGAAATAAGTTCCCCACAACTTTATTTTATGTAATGTAGGTATGTTATAATTTTTCATATGTGCAATAAAGTATATTTTTCATATAATAATATGTATGAAATAAGTAACTTCCTTTTTTTCTTAATATGGGCGATCATGCCACACAAGGCAGTTCTCTCTGTCATTCTGTTAGTTGATCTACCAAGAAAGATAGACAGCGATATATTATTCAGCTGTCAGAGCTCGATATGTATTTTTCTAATCTTTACTTTAAGGACTTGGTACACACATGTCGTCCTGTTAATTCAGCTTAATATGCCCACCACCATACATATTGGTTATTGACAAATATTCTATCTATGACATAAAATTAATGAAAACAATAATGTGACTTAATTTGCTAACTCTACATGGAAAGCTTATGCGCAATATCTGAAATTGTATGTTTCTTCAAGACTAACATATTTTTTGTTCATGTTTTTGGACCTAACAACCAGCCCAATGGTATGCCAACTAAAGACAGTAGTCAACCAGATTGTAAAATAAACCAATCAATAACCTCAGTTTAAAAATTCATGCTTTTTAAAACCATGGGGATTTTTCCAAGCATCAAATATTAGAATAACTGTCAAAATCAGTCTATTAATCAGTCTATTATTAAGATTTAGGTAGTTGCGCGATTTAGTACGAATTACTGTCAAGTCTGACACTTGGAAAAATCCCTATTAAGGGTCGACGATAGCAAGGTGACGGGAAATTCAAAATTTTCACAGATTTTTACATTTTGTAGCTAAACTGAGCTATTTTTGTTCAGCTATTTTTCGTTCTCGAGAATATAACCGTATTCTTTTCATTATTGTAAACAACAGAACAACAATAATTCACCCGATTATGTGTTCTGGTCTACGACAAGTTTTTTGGGCAATACCACTGCTTCGTAGACCAGAACACATAATCGGCTGAATTATTGTTGTTCTGTTGTTTACAATAATGAAAAGAATACGGTTTTATTCTCGCGAACGAAAAATCGCTGAACAAAAATAGCTCAGTTTAGCTACAAAATGTAAAAAACTGTGAAAATTTTGAATTTCCCGCCAAACTACTATCTTCCAGCCTTAAAAGGCTTTTATGTCAGAGTTGAATTATATTTTGTTGACTATAAATGTTGTGATAAAACGCTCTATTTTCCGAGATGCTTTTTTTTTTAAAGTACCTACGTGAAGTCAGTTTTACAAAAAACATGTAACAGCAGAGGTCCCGAGCGTCTACAAACGACCTCTTTATAAAATGTTTTCTTCATTTAATAACAAGTAAATAATACAAGAGCCTTCTTGGAGACGTCTGCCCTACTTAAATGTTGCTCAGATTTGCATGAAAAATTCTGTACAAATATAAAAATTGGCGGCCCAAGTGACAAGATGTAGAGTTGGTTAACCATTGCCTGTAGAAAAAAAAACATGTAGAAATAGTGATTATCTGGCGATTGATAAATTGGGCCTTACTCGAATAATAATTCCAATCGGGCCGAAACAAAACAAAAGGAGGTAACGCAAAAATCTAAATTTGGAAAAGCCGTAGAACAAAAGGTTGTAAGACAAAAGCTGATTTCTAAAAATTTTGGATTGGAGATAACAATACAATTTTATTTCGATCGTATGTTTTTGGAATGTATTTTTATCCACCACATGATTTGCGTGACATTGCGTTTCTCATTAACCCTCGACCCAAAAAGAGGGGTATTATAAGTTTGACCACTATGTCTGTTTGTCTGTCTGTGTGTGTGTGTGTCTGTATGCTGTGTGTAGCACCGTAGCTATTAAACGGGTGAACCGATTTGGATGAGGTTTTTTTATTTGAAAACAGGTTTATAGAAAGTGTTTTAGGATGTGAGATATATGCTAATTTGAAGCTTAAATGTCAGGGGTATATATATTTTTAATTAAATAACTATTATAATTTGTTCCTAGCCGCCGTCGTGCGTGAGATTGCGTTCTTGCATTTCTCATTTTGAAGTTTTTTTTTTTCTGAAATCGATCCAAATTTGTCAAAGCCCTTTCAAAACCGCCTTTACCTTGTCACTTGGACCACGCCTCGAGAAAAGCGCCACCGCCCGCGCCCGCACGGTTCGTTAGACCCACGTCGTTGTCACACGTTTTTCTGCTCGTACCTACCATTACGGGCGAATGTAGCTCTTATGTAATTAGCTTGTATCCAGGGTGGCTTATGTTTTTAGGTACAGTTAGCGACAACCACTTATAGCATCGGGCGGTGCATAAAGACCGAAACACATTGAGCGTATCTGGCGTCGCGCAATGCGCAAAATACGCTTATAAGTCACTATAACTACAAAATTCTAAATTTAAAAAACTCCCGACATATGTATATTTTAAATTACAATATTTCATAAACGGCTGAATCAATTTTGATTAAATATGTCTAGGAACACTCGCTAGAAAACCCGCTTTTAAATATTTAAAAAAAACCCGCATCCAAATACCTACGGAGCCACACACAGACAGACCCCTCTTTTTTTAAGTCCGGGCTTAAAGATAAGATGTTTGCGACGACGACTAGGCCCTATCACACTAGGCGCGACGACGACGTAGAACTTAAATCTTTGCATCTATGTATTGAGATGCAGCATCCAAACTCTAATTTCTAGATCGAGTCCACGGAATGACAGCTGCTAGTATGCAACTGTCAGATAAATCCTTTGTAGCAACTGTCATTCCGTGGACCCGATTTAAAAATTATAGTTTAATTAGACTTCACTCACACTGGATAAGCAAAAAGCGAATTTGCATAATTTTGGCACTTTTTTGTGCGTAATAAGTGAAACAAAAAACGGTATCCCCGGGTGTCGCTGATCTTACAAAAATTGTACATGTGGTTTTTGTCTAATGTTGCTCTTTGTGATGTTATTGTAACAGGCCGTAGAAAATGTCCAACATATTCCAGCCTTGAGTACTGCTAGCGCAGCGCATTCAGAGCGCTATATCCACATGGGGACGACATCTCTCTAACCCAATCTTTTTATCTACTTTAGGTGAGCAAAACATACAAGAGGATTAGTTCGCTGGTTGTAGGAGAAAAACGAGGAAACCCCGGTTTTGTCCTTCTGCTGGGACGCCATCGACATGCCATAGTGTTACAGGCTAAGGCCCCTGGTGGTGACCATTCGACTTGTTTTATGAAATCACAATTATAATTGGCCGTAAAAAATATAATTAGGTATCTTCATTTCCCAGGCTCGGAAAGTTTGCTGATACTTACTAGTAATTTCTTACGATTGTGTAAAAGCCGAATTTAAACTATCTGCATTTTTGTGCGCTTCGAAATTTGAACGCGACGCCCTATGATGGTGTATACTTTAAAGAAAAAAAGGAACTCCTTTGACTCATCTGTCAAAGCAAAGAAGAAGGAAACTCATTTCACTAACCTTTGTCTACCTGGTTGTCTATTGTTTCTCTTGCGTTTGACATAATCATTTCCTCGCTCTGTGAGATGAAAAGTTGTGTGTTTCGCACAGATGCAATATTTGCATCAAATAACTCTATTTCGTGATCAGCGGAGCTTAAACAAGTAGCCTAAAAGCTCCCAGCCTTGCTCGACAAAAAAAACTCCACCCATAGGTACATTTGAGGCGTATAGAATCAAACGCTGCAAAGTGCGTATGAAAAACTATAGCACCTTGCAGCCTTTGATTCTATATGCCTCATTTAGACTTTCTAAGTTAAAAAAAAAAGGTACTTTCCCTTGAGTTCAATCTTGAGTCGACGACTATTAATGCCACCCTTAGATATGGAGAAAAAGCCTACTAATAATGCGGGCTATTTCATTCGACGTATAGACTCATTTTTGAGCCATCAAAGCGATAAATAGTGTTTGTTAACATCAATGGAAGAAATGCTACGTTTGTTTGTATGACTGTGCACCTTCTCCGCATTCAAAAGAGTACGACTACTTGATTGACGGTGCATTGATGCGAGAAAGCAGCGGAGTCTATTGTGCTACTAGCGTTTGTGGAGCTCTCTCAGTTTGCCAAAATAGGAAGTATGGGAAAGATTGTAAGTTAAAATTATTGTCCTTAAGGTTGGACGATAGCATCGTGGCGGTAAATTCAAAATTTTAACCGTTTTTTTAATTTTTAATCTAAACAGCTATTTTTGCTCAGCGATTTTTCGTTCGCGACAATAATATAGTATTCTTTTCATTATTGTAAACAACAAAACAACAATAATTCAGCCGATTATGTGTTCTGTTCGACAAAGCAGTGGCACTGCCCAAAACACTTAGTTTTTTTTTTTTAATGTGAAAATTTTGAATTCCCCGCCACGTTGCTATCGTCCAACCTTAAGGTTGTGGTCACACCAGACAGTGCCGTGATCTGCGACAAGAGTACACGACAGACACGCAAGCGAACGAAACATAATATGGAATGGAAGGCCGGTTGACAAATGTTTGCAAGCAAACGAATGCGCGTCAACATTCGGGAAAATAGTCAAGTCGAAGATATAGGTACGATGTCTAAAGTGGAGACGTGAACTGAAAAATATCCCCTTGTTCTTAGCTGCTCCATCCATACATTAATTTGAAGGAGTGGGTTGGTATTTTTAATTCTAATATGTAACAGCTGACAAGTCGGTACAATCGACAGCACCTCGACTCTGCATCTACTCTGCAAAATGTAATCGTTTAAAATCTGCTGTCGACTCTACTAACCGGCGCCAAACCCAATGTTTGTATAGTTTATTACTCATTCAGGCTGTTTGGGTTTAATTTATATTTATAATTAATCGCGAATGTTTTCCCTTGTAATTTTAGGATGTGTGTAAACCTTAACGTATTTTCAGACTCTAAATGCCGGTTTCTGAATTGAGAAATTCACTAAACTAACTTTTTTACAGATGGCGTGACTAAGGGTGGCATTAATAGTCATCGACTCAAGATCAAACTCAAGTAGGTGATCTCAGAAAAGTCAAATGCTAATGTCAAGCCTTGGCTAATGTTAATGTCAATCTCAAGATAGTGTCTATTAATATGCTGACAGATACTCAAGTTTGACATTAGCCAGGCTTGACATTAGCATTTGACTTTTCTGAGTTCACCTACTTGAGATCGATCTCAAGTAGGTGATCTCAGACGACTATTAATACCACCCTAAGTTGGCGAAAATATTTTTTTAAACTAAGACTGACACGAAGATGCATTTCTTGCAGTCCAATTCACCAAAACATAATGACAAATCTAACGGTGCATCCCCAAGTTAACCGACAGTTAACCGTACACCCAAATGTTTATCTAAAACGTTACCACTTATCTATTGCCATCATTTCGTAACATTCGAGCTCTGGAGTCTTTTTAAACTCGTTTCCGAGACAAACAAACTCAGCAAGCGGACAGAAGGGCAATTCGGAACGATGGAAAACTGAGAAGAAACTACTGCCTTACAGAGTAATAACCTTGGCCCAGACCCCGTAGCATGACTTTTATCGAGGCGGATTTAACCAACAAAATGGCGGTTTATCAGCATTTTTGACGTCTATAGTGGGTTATATATCGCTCTCGACGATAACCCACGATAGACGTCAAAAATGCTGATAAACCGCCATTTTGTTGGACAAATCCGCCTCGATGAAAGTCATGCTCCCCCCGCTGGCTAGACAATAAAAGCACGACAGTTTTTTGACATGATCAAAGTTGTTTTTTTTTACACGCTATTATTAAATACCATCACTTTAGATTGGTCAAAAGCAATAGCAGAGGCCACTCACAGAGTACCGAAGCGCAAACCGAGGCGGCAATACCAACTCCCTCCATAGGCTACCCTACCTATGGAGGGAGTTGGTCAAAAGCTATCTGCCGGTTTCTGAATTAATTCGCTAAGCAAATGGGTAAGTATCGTCCTGTCTCTGCAGATTTCTCACTAAACAGCGTGACAGAACGATGGTTAAGTATTTGCTTGGCAAAATACTCAATTCAGAAACCGGGCCTTTGTCACTTATCTACAAATACCTCGTCGCTACTCAGTCAAGACTGACGGAAAAAGTAAAGTTCACAAAAATTATGATCCGATTTCACATAGTTTTAACTTTTCTTGAACGTATCTTATACACTAATATTATGATAAAGAGAAAAAGTTTGTAAGTATGTATGTAAGTATGTGGGTAGGGAAGCTAATGGGAAGCTACGCTAGTGCTGAGTGCTAAAGGCTATTTTTATTGTGATAACGGTAAAAATAACTAAGTCTGCGCGGATGAAGTCGCGGGCAAAAGCTATGTACAATAAAGACATACGTACATACAATGCATTCCTGAAATATTGAATATTGCGACAAGTCGAGGTCAATTAGTAGAGGAGTACAATGCGTCTATTGGGTACTTATTAATCTGTGTCTCCGGGCTGCGTTCCAAATTGAGCCTTCACAAGCAAGAACGTTCCGAATCGTTCTTATCGGTCGCGCACTGATTTTGAGAAGAAATATGGACGTCCGGATTTCCGTTCTGGGCTGGCATATCGATATCTAATTGTTCATGGCACTTTTCTTCCAACATTCTGCGAAAGAGGCTTTTTGTCGAGCAGCCGTCGAGAAAATGACATTTCATCGTCGACTAAAACCAATGCTAAGGGGGCAAAGGGTTTTGTGACACCGTTTGTACACACGACAGCAGGTCGACGCTGACACGCTAGCACTCTACTCGGTTATGTTAGGGGCGACTTTACAATAAAAGTGTACAGTCTGACGTGCTGTCGTCTGTACGCGTCTCTTACACTACAGGGTGTTGTTTTGGTTAGTGACACCCGACTCAGGGACGATAGCTTGAAACTGAAAATAAGTTTTTTTTTCAAAAATGTTCTGATATCCAAATTACCTTGTTCAATTTGTTTTATAATAACCGTGACGTACGGACAACCGGGCCTTCTCAAAGCGCGCGCGCGATTTGGCGCCCGATAATGCGATTGCGGCCGCAAGCGATATTATAATAGTAAGGAAGGCAACAATTAAATGATTTTTGGGTATTTTCCACAGACAGACCCGTGTTATTGTGGTTATTTGTCGTTGCTGTCCTATCGCAACAAGGTGACGCCTCGCCATCATATTTTATGTGTCAAACGTGTACTAAGCAATAAACCACGTGGTGACTCATGCTATGCCAGCGGGATCGATATAACTAAATATGGCGCCCACACATCTCACCCTTAACAGTCGGATAAAATACATATAAATTGGGGATGCTGGTGTGGGAATAAAAATGGCAGCGATGTATTGCAAATAGCCTGGTTCTTCCCGTCGTCGGCGAGAGGAAATATCGAAGAGCATCCGTCAAAACAAACAGTAGTAGCGATAGGAAAACAAATCTTGGCAAAAATACAAATGTGTAAAGGTGCACTCGCAAAAAAAAATAAAGGCCTTTGCATCTACCTAATGAGATGATTTATACAGTGTCCAGTGGCACCTTCACTCACACTAGATGGGTGAAGAGACCACTCGGCGCTGCAGTGCCTGGGACATTGTTTTAGATGGAGAAGGCTTGTCCAGCACCTATATCACCTATACTCGCTAACTGCGAAGGAAAACATCGTGAGGAGACCCGCACCTTAGTTGGCTCTACATGTGTTGGCTTGTCTTTCCTGTGGGCTAGGCCGAATAAGCTGTCAGGATGGTAAAGGTGCTGGGCAAGCCTACTCCATCTAAAACAATGTCCTAGGCACTGCAGCGAGGAGTGGTCTCTTCACCCATCTAGTGTGAGGTACCACTGGACGCTGTATAAATCATCTTCTTACGTAGAAGTAAAGGCCTTCATTTATATTAGAGGTGATGTAGAAACAGTAAACATTTAATTGGGAAACGAAACATGGTTCAACCCTGGTTCAAAATTAATCCTAAAAAAATTTTTTTTTTTTTTTAGGATTAAATTTTATAGACATTTCTATTAAAATGCTGACAGCTACACAAGCTCGAGCTTGTATTCGGTGATTTTGTTTTCTGAGATCACCTACTTGAGCTCGAGCTTGAGCTGACGACTATTAATGCCACCCTAAGTAAATTTTAATTTATGTATTCCGTAGCAAGGGTCCTACTTGATCCTTTGGATCTCTTATTTTAATTATTTATAAAATTTATAAATATTGAGGTCGTGAAATTGAAATCACACATCGGGAATTTTATTTGCAAACTCTACCCTGTGAACGCTGAGCTACGACATTTGTCTTTCCTGCTTTCGTCTTTAGAGTGTTTCAACGGAATTACATTTATTGAAAGTTTTTAACCAATTTATTAAGGGCACTTATCATTATTAGGGTTCCATCCCACTTGACAAATATCGAGACTTGGGTACCTACGTACGCCATTCTTTACGCATGTAGGAACGTGATTGAAAAAATATAACAAAATACTCTGTTAAACATATTGTTTTCAATCATAATTAGAAAGTCAACTCAACCCAACATCATGAAAACAAAATCAAGTCAACCTAGTTATAAATGGCTAAAGTAATTATGACTTCTACTACTAGTTAAATAGAAACGATATCTCTTCAAAGGTTTTATCGATCTAATTCATTTACTTATTAATTATGCAGTCCACTAATCTCTGTTCAGTGGCATAATTATTTGATTTAATGACGATAATCTTTATGTTTTTGTCGCAATGTTTATGTTATGACCACAAAATAAGAAAATATAATAATTCAGGGTAATAAAAAACTACAGGATTTCAACGGCGAGCTTGAAATTCTATTTTGTGGAAAAACCTGAGAAACGTATGATCTGTCTGATCCTGATGAATCATGATGAAACCTGTACGTCAGATAGGTGAGTACCTAGTTGTGATGTCACTGAGACGTGACAACTATGAGAAATAAAATGTATCTTTCATCAATGTCGTAAAACAAAAGTTGTTGTTGACGGGTTTCAGAAATAAAGCTATTTAAAAATTACCCTGTATAAAGGAACTCATTTAACTTATTCGAGCGACTTTGTCCCCTCGTGAATACATGGCTTTAAACCCCTTTTTGGTTACGGTGCTTTATGTATTTCTAGAAATTTCTCTTGGCATAAAACACGCACCAAAACTGCAACAAGGTAGGGAGGGGCCTTAGCTTACCGGCATTCTATGAATATGTTATGAGGTTTCCTGAACGGTTCACGTGATATAATATTTGGACGATTTTCTAGTAACAAGATTATGCGAACTCTTTGATATTTTAGCGGTTTTAGTTTGTCAGGGTTTTTCCTACTACTTGTCATGGTTAGTTTGATACCATTCCACACAAAATATACAATAGAGGATGTACTGAGACGGACTTATTTTCTAGACAATTTCTTCTAACTCGCCTTATTTATTAGTTTGAGTCTTCTTATTTTTCTAGTGACTCTCCACTAGTGGAAGCTAGCTCTTTGTACGAAGAAAAGCTATTTGTGGCCGCTTAAAAGCATTAGACCTAACCGTAAATACACCTAACCGTAAATACGAAAAAGAATCCACATTTTCTGCTCCAGTATTATACCGCTTGTTTGCTCACGCAATGATTATTTAAACCCATTAAGAGGATTATATTCGCATATTTCATATAACACCTGCATTCGTTTGTGCTTTAGAATATTTGGAGCTTTAAAAATCCACTCAAGTCCAGATTTCAACCCGTAACCTCTAGCGTACCTGTCGTCTTCTCTGAATGTACTACTATCTTCTTTTGGTCCTTTTCGAATCTTAATTTGTATGTCTCTATAGCGTGGGCTTTAGAACTAAAAAATATAACCGGCTGAATAACTTAGGTACCTAATAAGTTTTTAGTGAATTGTATGGAAGTGAACCATCCAAATGGCACAATTTTATTATTATCGACACACGGCTAAAATAAAACTGCTCCTCATACAATGTTAGATGCATCGGTAGGTATAACTATAGACAAACTTTACTGATAGTCAGCAAGCTGCCTTAGCATGAGCCACCATCTTGAGGTTAATATTTCAACACACCTTTGTCTGTGCATCGAAAGAGTGGGATAGAAACATTGCATATTCTATTGGCATTCACACTACGTCTACAAGTGTCAATCTTGAAAGAGAACATCGTAAATACTTGATACTATAAAACGTCGAATTTCATTGTTAATGCTCTACGTTTTTACAGATTTGTTTGTGGAATTAGCAGGAGTTTTAAAACGGAATATTTTTACCCTTTTGAGGCTTAACTTTTCATAAATCAGAAAATATTCCCGACAAAACAAAAGCCTAGCCTGCTTTAACCATCGCCACCAATGAAAAACATTTATTCTATAAAAGCCTTCGAAAAACGTTAAACATAAACATCACCTAGAACTATGAAAGGCGCTAATGACAGTTCACGGGTGATCAATATGACGTGTCTAATGTATTTTTTTTATTATTAGTAGGTACGTTCAAACCGTTTTGACGTCGCTATTCTAAGTATTATTTATGTAGATGAAAATGGCTTCGTCTAGTTTATTATGGTGAATGGTGAAACTCAACTAAAAGTGAGTGTCAAATGGGTGTAAATAAAGCACCCTAGGTTAAATGTTTCACTAAACGGTTTTCAAATTCTGGCTGATATTGCGCCTAAAGTTCAAACTCGACGCTAAAAAAATGTTTTGAAGTATCAACAAAGAATAAAACTTAAATAAATTTCTTCGTCTTAATTTTTTTTAATTTTTTCTAGTTTATAGGTAGTTCTCAGTCCAATTTATTTTTGTTTAGTGTCGGCTGAAGCCCCAGAAATCAATCTCTGGGTCTAGCTCAAAATAAAACTAGACAGATGAAAAAGACGTCTTCAAAGAAATCCAATTGGCCTAAAAGCTCGACTATTGAAGGAAAGACCTCTGAGGTCATAAGGTTTGACTCCCGCTTCGAAGGTATGTTAAAACGGGGTGATATATACCAAGAAAGGCTTAGTTTGACATTTGACACCTTAAATCTTATTTTAAGATTTTGGGACCGGTGCATTTTGACCCAGTGAGATCTTTTGCTATCCTCAGAGCATCATGTTCCTCCTCAGAGCGTGTGAAGACCGATACCATAATCATCATTATATTTAAGAGTTATCCTCGTGTCGATGCAGCATTGTCCATGCACTTCGACCACAGGCCAGTTCCTTCGCAGCCTGGTACGTCACGACATCCACCTACTCTTTAATTTGGTCAAAGTAGCTTATCCGTGGCCTTCCTCCGATGACATAACTCAAGTAGCCGGAAAACAGTAGTTACGTCTGGCACAGGATCGTGAGAGGTGGCGTGAGCATGAAGAGGCCTTTACTCAGCAGTGGGTGTTAACAGGCTAATGATGATGATGATGATGATGATTAAATAAAATTCGAGTTCAGTGTACGGCTTCACTGAACTCGAAACTGAAACTTGGATGGACGTAGACAACGTTGAAGACCTATTTCGCTCGATAAGAAATAGGAATATGTAGAGCTGACGACCAAAGCGGAGAGTACCAAAGAAGAATTTGTTTGATTGGCGCCCTTATGTCGCGCGCGGTAAGAGCTACCACGGGGTATCCTAGACTGTATCGCCTACCATACGAAGACAGACTTTTCCACCTGACGTCCGTGAAGGACTACAGTGCTGCAAGGCAATATACGGGAATATACCTTAAAGACTAAACCAACTTAAAAATCTAATGTTGGATGAAATTAGCACCACTTTATAATGGAAATGTTAAGTTGTTAAATTAGTTGCTTGCTTTTAAAAATATATTTTGTATAAAAATATTTGCTTGTGTCGTCACAAGATCTTGGTACCTACTTTTTTTAATTTAACACTAATGTAGAATGAGCGTCACGCCAACAAACTGCTCTGCAGTTTGGCGAAATTTTGTTAACTTTTTGTATTATTGTAATAAATAACATACAAATAAACTAAAAAAAAAAAAAGAAAGAGAATACCGTGGTTCTACCTTGGTAGGTAGGTATGAAGCCACGGGCGGTCACTAGTTTAATATGAATTAGGTAAGTAGGTTCGTGCCCCGCTGCGTTGAAACGATTGTAACTTGCTGATGTTCGTGATGTTGCGATATTTTTAACGGGCAGCTGTGTGGTCGGCGCACAGTGGTCGATTTGTACGATTTAGGCGGCCAAAAGTCCATTTCTCAAAGTTAACTTATAACAAAACTAATTGATTCCCGGAAAAATAGACACCCCGACTGCCCAAACCCCACCCCTCCCCAGTTCCTAGAACTGCGTGCGCGCCCCCACAGGTAGTCGGAACTTGATCGTCGCGCAAGCTGTACGCGTTCGTTCTCGACGCTCTTAGCGCAACCGATATTCTAAAGTGAATATTTCATTGGATATTATTCAGTTACAAGTGAAAGTGATGGAAGTCGAAAATTCAGGTAAGCTCCTTCAAATATAATTTAAATTAAGATAAGGAATATCAATATTTAGTGCAGTTACAACGTATCAAAGATCGCCCTTTTTCATAGAAAATATTATCATTTTTTTATTTTCAATAGTAAAAATGTTGTACTTCCGAGACCGTCCGAGTTAAATTCCTTATGGTTTCTAATAGTATAGCTCTTTGAGCAGATAACCACAAAAAAAATAGCCACCACCTTTGACCACTTCGCGAGAAAAATAATAATTCATTAACTTAGGCAGAAAGTGAGAAAAATTCCTTTTTTGTTTCTTTTGCGTTAAAATTCCTTTTCGTTGTTCTAGGTTCATCAAGTTACTCGGGCATGGAGGTAGTAACTCGCAGATATCTTTTTGATACGATGATTGAGGAAAACTCTCCATCAATAAACGACAAATTGGAATACTTACAAAATTATTTGTTAATGTCTTACGGGGACTCCGACGAAGACAAAAAGTATATAAATCATAAATTTTCATATTTTAAAACAGAAATAAAAAAGAGATGGTCCAAAGCACGCAACACGCTAGAAAAATTTCTTATAAGCAATGATGCATGGTTAGCAGGAACGTTCGAGATGCCCATAAAAACGCATAATAAGTCAAAACGACCTAGCAAAACATTCAGTGAATGTAGTGAAAGAACTAAAAGGAGGAAAACAGAAGAAGTTCGCTCCTCTGTAGGCAAAGAAGTGATAGTTCACGCAGCGCAAGTAATTTTACAAAAAGAAGGAAAAAGAAACGCCTCGCAAGTCCTAAAAGATATTACAAATTCGCCTGCAGCCGCAAACGAATGTAAAAAAAGACATTCCAAATCAAAGGCACAAGATCCCCTTACGCCTCGGGAGGCACTGCGAATGTGCGTGGACGCTGATTTGACACGAAGTCAATATGAAATTGTGCGAGCAACCAACAGAAGCTTTTACCCGTGCTACGAATTAGTGTTGAAGGCTAAACAGGAATGTTACCCACCCAAAGAGACGCTACGATTGACCGCTTCCTGTGCTGAAAGTGATCTACAATCTTTGTTAGATCACACCGTCACGCGATTATCAATTTTCCTCGAAGAAGTACTAATGACTCTTACAGAAACTGAGAGAAATTCCTTGCAGATTATCTGCAAATGGGGTTGTGATGGTTCACAACAAGCTCAATACAAACAAAAGTTAATGAATGACGCCGACTCGGATGCAAATATATTTTTGAGCTCATTCGTGCCTCTACAAAGTGTTTGCGGCGAAGACAAAACAAAAATGGTTTGGCAAAACCCGACTCCTTCTTCACCACGATATTGCCGCCCGATACGATTCAGATTTATAAAAGAGTCTACAGACATTACAAAAGATGAAATAAATTACGTTCGGGACAGTGTGAAGTCCCTTAAAGCCACGGAATTGGAACTGAATGGGCAAAAATTCTCGGTTAGCCACAGTCTTAAAATGACCATGGTGGACGGCAAAGTTTGCAATGCGGCGACTGACACCAAATCAACGAGTAGATGCTACATATGCGGAGCCACTTCAAAAAACTTTAATGACTTAAGTAAAAAAAACGAAATTCACCCAGAATCGCTTGAATTTGGCCTATCAACTTTACATGCCAGAATTCGATTATTCGAGAGTATTTTACATTTAGCTTATAAATTGCCCGTTGGGAAATACCGTGAAAAAAGAACCAAAGCAGAAAAGATGCTAGAACAACAAAAAAAAAAAGAGATTCAGCGAAGATTCAGAGAAGAAGTAGGTATCTTGGTAGATATGCCAAAATGTAATTTTGGTAACACAAATGACGGCAATACTAGTAGAAGATTTTTTGAAAACCCACATCTGGCTGCTGAAATAACGGGAATAGACATTAATTTTATTTATAGAATTAAAGTTATTTTGGAAGCCATATCAAGCGGTCACAAAATAGATGTCCCGAAATTTGATGAATACGCCATGGAGACAGCAAAACTGTATGTAGAGTTATATGGTTGGCATTCTATGACTTCTACCATGCATAAAATTTTGGTACATGGTGGAAAAGTTATAGAAAATTCTCTAGTGCCTATTGGTCAACTTTCGGAGGAAGCTGCAGAAGCTCGTAATAAGCACTTTCGCTCATACCGTCTAAACTTTGCTCGAAAGTTTTCACGCGAAGACTGTAACCTTGATATTTATCACATGTTACTCTTGACATCAGATCCGCTCATCAGTTCAATGAGAAAAAAAAAGAAGATCCGATCAAAACCATTTTTGCAGGAAACTTTGGAGCTTTTGCTTCCTGCAGAGCCAAATACAAAAGGCACTTGTGATAAATGCATGGAAAGTGACGGTGAGGAAGAATTGTCTTTTAAAGAGTAACATAACAATTTGTATGTTAAACTTTCATAAAATATTGTCTTATTGTTTATGATTCGGTACCTAACATTGTAAGTAACATTTAGTATAATAATGTGGTAATAACTGTTGACCATTTAATTTTAGTGTATACTGTATTTTTTTGTCATCCATATTTTATTTTCAATTTAAATAGGCATGCAGACTGTAGAGAATAAACATTTTTTTTTATGTACGGCCGTCTTTTACTTAACAAATTGTGATAATTCTTAACCCAAATATCAAAAACTACTAAGCCGATTTCGATAATTCAAATGAACTCAAAATATATATTTTACACCAAAGGGAGATTTAAAGAAAATTTAAAAACATTGGCGCTATTTACAAAAATATTTTCACAGAAATGTTTTTTTGTATAGAAAAATACGCTTTCAATGAAACAAATAGGGATAAACATATATATTCACTCTAAAATACCAGATTAGCATTTGTTGTCGTATTTATTACTGAAATAAAGCATAAAATAGTTTTGGCCGCCTAAATCGTACAAATCGACCACTGTGCGGCGTGCGTGTTTTTGGGGTCCCTTAGTGTAACCGTAACAAACCCTACTTGGGACAAATGTTTTCGACCTTAGTTCCTTTTCGTGTCAATAGTACAAAAGGAAAAAAAACTAAGGCTTTTGCATCAACGTAATGAGATGATTTATACAGCGTCCGGTGGCACCTTCACTCACACTCGGCACTGCAGTGTTTGAGATGGAGTAGAAAAACAACAGGAAAAAAAATAGAGAGAAAATTAAAGTGTGATCTTCGAGGACGTGATCCTCAAGGACCGTGATCCTCGCGAATTAACCCAAAATATGTGGCTTGGTCATTTCGCTACCGTCAATTTTATTATGGGCGCAAGGAGAAAAATTTGTTCCCTGTTCATAAATTTTCTTTTAGTAACGAAACGGCCAAGCCACATATTTTGTAGAGTTTGTGAAGTTAGGGCTTGTAGAGTTAGAAGCTTGGCTCTACATGAGATCTGATAGCTTTTTGACAGTGCGAGGTGTATATGTTCTCGTCTTGGCAACATTTTTTTACATGAAAATGTTGGGTTGTATATTTCTATCAGATATACTGACGTTGTTCGATTGATATTTATCGACATCTACCCATTGGATTGTAGATTAATTAACCGATTGTAACTTATGACGACTTCACCAATTAACGTTGCTAATTCTTTTAAAAACCGAGGCGCCGACTATAAGTTAATTAATTACTTTTGAATTTAATTAAGATAAAGGTACAAACACACTAACGCCACCAATAAAAAAAAATTGGATGCATTTTTTTGCAAGAAAGTCACCTTTAACTTATCAACCCTAGTCTTATCTATTTTAGGACCTAAAACCAAGATCCTAGAATCTATAAATAGAACCTCCACAAGTAAAAAAACTGCCACTTTTGGTGGTCGAACACTTGTTTGATTCTAGGTTCTATGATCTAGGTATTATAGGTCCTAGGTCCTAATAACTACTAAACTTACATTTTAGCTTCAAATTAGCTTATCCCATGAAAAAATTAAGATATGATTATTACTTTCATTGGTGGCGTTAGTGTGCCTACAACCTTATTAATTAATATGTTACAATTCGGTTCGAAATTTAAATTATTGTTCTAAATTCAAATACAGCCTCATTGGTGTCAGATTTATGTGTACTGAGGCGCCTCTGAGATGATTTTTTTGCGCAATTTAAAGTGTCTGGGACTCGGAATCACTTTATTGATGCAAGATAAGAGATCTGAATCGAATACTCGAATCACTTTAGTTATTAAGGAAATTAATGTTGTCATGTTTTTTTTATCTGTAGCGCATCAAATTCCACACATTCCACAGATCAGAGCTAGTGAAGCTGGAGAAAAAAAAGTAGCTAGATACTTAGTATTAGATAGTAATAAGTATCTGATTTATGTACTTTTTTTTACTTTAGATAATATTTTGACGTTCAATGTAAATAATTTATTTATGGCATATTGAATAAAAACAATTGCTTCTGATTCTGATAAAATTTTTTAAATAACTGCCAAAATTTCCCTCAAAACTGGTGATAGAAATATGGTAGATAGATAGACTTTATTTTACGTCTGTACTATTAGGTTAAGAAAAATCCTGTTAACATTTAATTTCTGGTGTACAATAAAGTGTTCTCTATCTATCTATCTATCTATTTTTACAATTTGGAGTAAGATTTATACAGAAACAACAAAAACAGTACTACTGTTAGATACGTGAATGTCATATTGAGAATATTAACCAGACAGAAGTGTGTGGATAAACCGTGCCTTGGTATTAATTAAGAAGTTGCCTTCAAGATGATCAGGATTTTGTTTTACCTGAAACAATGGAAACGGATGATATTTAATATTAAGTTTACATAACTGCAAGATATATTTTTAAGCTGGAGAAATGGATCTCGCGGTTCGCGGATATATCTTTTCTTTGGAACTACTTTTACATACAATCTCTACATCAGTCTCCATAAGCAGTATTTTCTGTTCTCAATCAGTTTTGAAAAAAAAGTTACCCCTATGACTTTTTCTTGGCATTTTCAGTTATTTACGTATTTTCCCGGCATTCATATTTTGTGCTAGACGAGCACAATAAATTTCCCTCCCCCCATATTCTATCTCCTCCATCCATCTTGGCCGGTCCGAAATGCGATCAAATCGGCCAAACTCAACAAATACAATTTGGCTCTCCTCCAGATTTCTTGAAGTACAATCGATGCTTGCAACTTTAGGTAGGTACTTGCCGTTCAAATCGAATGTGGTTGTGGAACCGAATAGAACGCAAGGAATACCGCCTATTTATAGTGAAGCTTAAGTTTGAAAAAAAATTCTAGCCAGCAAAAAACTTTTTTGTCAACACTACTGCTGGGTTAGCACAAGAAGGGGTTAAACCGAACCGAAATTGCGCGCCCTATAAACTCTAATTTTTAAATCGAGTCCACGGAATGACAGTTGCTAGTATGCTACTGTCTGATAAAGCCTTTGTAGCAGCTGTCATTCCGTGGACTCGATTAAAAAAATAGAGTTTAAAATTAGACGAGCACCAAAATCTATATCAAAAAGTAAGATGTAGCCTGTACAAATGTTCATGTCCCACTAGCTGGGCAAAGGCCTTCTCTCAGAGAGAGAGAGCTTAATCACCACGCGTGCTCAATGTGGGTTGGCAATTTTTGCGTTGCGGGTATAATGCCTCTTACGCTCAGGTTTTCCTCACGATGTTTTCCTTCACCGTCAGCGAGTGATATTGCTACTACAAATTCACAAATGTACGTAACTTTGAAATTAAACAAAGTCATAGATACATGCCCGCACCGGGAATCGAACCTAGGACCTTTTACTTCAGAGTCCACTGTTCTACCCACTAGACCACCACCGCTTTTTCATACCATATCTATGGGGTTATAACTCTTATCTAGAAGAGACCAGCCGGTTGGCTTAGTCACTTACTTCTGAGTCTGCTATAGTAACTGTTCTATCAGGGGGCCAATTATCGAGTAAGTCGCATTGAAAATTATTCTAAGAAAACATTAGATACTAACAAGTTATATTCGGAATCTCCGAGAACTCCCCCCCAAAAGGTTATATCTCCGACACCAATTGATATATGGTATTGTAGTATATTCTGTGTTTATACTGTCAGTCTGTTTTTGAACTAATAAACGAGTTGAACGTCACCCGGCGATTTTATTGCTGTAAATACCTAAAAACAGGATATTTTTGGCGACGATTTACAAATCCACGCATTTCAAGTATCGCGGAACATAATTGTGTTAAAAAGGATGATGAATCACTCGCTCGGAAACAGTCTCACTTTCGACCATCGAACCCAGGAATGGAGCATTTTCAAGAGCCGATTCTGTCAAACGTGTGTGGCAAACGGAATAAACGATGAATCCGACAAAGACTTCGTGAAACGTAGAGCTCTATTGCTGGCCTCTTTGGTAGAAGATTCTTACCGCATTGTAAGAGACTTGGCCTTCCCAAAGGACTTGGAGGGAACGGAGTTTAATGAAATAATTGTTTTATTGGATTCACACTTCGCCTCCAAGAAAAGCAGTTTTGTCGAGAGATTTAAATTTTACAAGGCGGAACAAAGAGTGGGAGAAGATTTGGCTGAGTGGGCAGCGCGGGTGAGAAATTTAGCAATGTACTGCGGCTTTAAGACGGAGCTGGATACAGTACTGAGAGATCGGTTTGTTCTTGGTTTGGAAAACAATAAAGAAAGGGAAAGGCTTTTCACTGAAGACGTGGACACCCTCTCGTTCAGTAAAGCCGTAGAACTGGCGAAGAGCATTCGATGTGCACGTCAAGGAGTTGAGTGTACGCGCAGCGATACTGCGGTAGCCCGGCCTCAACCAGTCTTTGCCATGCAAGCGGCTGCTGCTAGCTTCGCGGACGCCTCCGCCGGTTCGACGGGAGCGCAGCGTAAAACTAAATGTTGCGAGGTGTGCGGGTACAGAAATCATACCCGGGATCAGTGCCGTTTTTCTAGTTATACTTGTCAAAAGTGTCTCAAAAAGGGTCACTTAAAGAAGATGTGTAAGGCACAGGCTAAGAGCAACAATTTTTTTCTTGCTGCGGATGTGGACGACACGGTAGAAGGTATTTATGACCTGTTTAATATTAAAAGTGTGAACGGTGACCCGATGAGCCAGTCGGTAATAATGGCCGGCAAAAACATTGTTTGCGAGATAGATAGTGGTAGTGCAGTCTCCGTATTACCGAAATCCGTTTACGAAGCCTGTTTCAAACAAGAATGTGACTTGAAACCATGCAATGTCGTGTTAAACTGCTATAATGGTAGGAAAATTTCACCGGTAGGTTATGTGGTTCTATCAGTGAGATATGAAAAACGGGCGGAAAAAATTAAACTATTTGTTATTGATACACAAAGTAAACAACCGACTTTGCTAGGTAGGGATTTCATCTCTAAGTTCAATTTAAGATTGTGTGCGGTGGAATGCAATAGTTTGGCGTGCGAAGACGTGGGCTTGGAGTTGAAAAATAAATATTCCGAATTATTTTCAGATGAGTTGGGAAAGTTTAATAAATATAAAGTTCATTTGAAGACGAAGTCTGATGCGGAATACAGATTTTTTAAGCCGCGTTCCGTCCCCTTGGCTTTAAAACCAAAGGTAGAAGAGGAATTGAAACGTTTAGAGGCTTTAGGTATTTTGGAGAAGGTGGAGCATGCTAACATTGCCACACCTATTGTTCCAGTGTTACGCCGCGATGGGAACATTAGAATTTGTGGTGATTACTCCGTGACTTTGAACAAGGTGTTGTTTTTGGACAATTACCCAATTCCGCGTATAGAAGACTTGTTTGCGAAGTTGCATAACGGTGAAGAGTTTTCTAAACTTGATTTGGCTAGGGCCTATAACCAGCTGGAATTGGACGATGAGTCAAAAAACCTCACTTGTATCAATACGCACAAAGGCTTATTCCGTTTCAACCGCCTGGTATTTGGTTTGAGTAACGCTCCTTTCATTTTTCAGCAGACAATGGAAAGATTGTTAGGAGATATTGAAGGGACGTGTATATTCTTAGATGACGTTCTTATAACTGGGGAGACTAGAGATATTCATATGCAGAGGTTGGAAAAGGTTTTGGATAGGCTGCAAGCCACAGGTTTGAGATTGAGACCAGATAAATGTAAGTTGTTCCAGAAGTCAGTGGAATATCTTGGGTTTGTGATAGACAAACACGGGCTACACAAATCTCGCGATAAGGTGGAAGCGATTTTACATTGTGAGCCTCCTAAAAATGTTAGTGAGCTAAAATCATTTTTAGGGATGATAAATTATTACAGGTGTTTCATCCCGAACACATCCAGCGTGCTTAGTCCGTTGCATTTGCTTTTAAAGAAAGGTGAAAAGTGGGTGTGGGGAGCAGAGCAATTAAAAGCGTTCGACAAAATTAAAAGGGAAATGGCCGATGAACGAGTCTTGGCCCATTACCATCCTGAATACGAGACGATAGTCACGTCAGACGCTGGGCCCCTAGGTTTGGGAGCCGTGTTAGCCCAGCGGCAGCCAGATGGCACGGAGCGGATTGTAGCTTATGCGTCGCGGTCATTATCTAAAGCCGAACAAAACTACGCGCAAATCCAAAAAGAAGCGACGTCAATTGTTTTCGCTATCAAAAGGTTCCACTATTATCTTTACGGACGATCTGTGCCTTTTGTCCTTCGCACGGATCACAAGCCGTTGATTACAATTTTCGGTAATAAAAAGGGCATACCGGAGTTAGCGGCAAATAGACTGCAACGCTATGCGTTGTTTCTGTCGGCTTATAATTATAGGATCGAGTATGTAAAGAGCGAGAACAATGTAGCGGATTTTTTGTCTCGTTCAGTCGTATACAGTCCTTTGGAAACAGATGATTTGGAGAAAATTGAGTGTGCATTGTATGTGAATTACATAAATGATGCCACACTCAAGCCGGTTTCGGTCGATGACATAAAGATAGAATTGACGCGCGATTCCGTTCTGCGGAAGGTTATGGAGTATGTTGATAAAGGATGGCCCGCGAAAGTAACAGAGGCGGGAATTATTCCATATTTTAACTGTAGACTGCAATTGGCTATTGAAAATGGTTGTTTAATGAGGGGTCATAAAGTGGTGGTGCCCGAAAAATTTCGTGAACGTTTATTAGAGGATTTACATGATCCCCATTTTGGAGTGGTGAAAACGAAAGCTGAGGCGAGATCGCGCATGTGGTGGCCCAACATCGATAAACATATCGAACAAAAGATAGGGTCATGTTCATTGTGCAATTCTATGCGGTCCGCTCCGCCTCACGCACCGCTTACTCCGTGGCCCTACCCGAAGCGACCATGGGAGCGGGTGCATTTAGATATGTTTGCTTTGCACGGAAAACAATACCTCGTCGCCGTAGATGCCCATTCTAAGTGGGTAGAGTGTTGGTTTATGCCATCAATAGATAGTGGCGCGGTTATAACTAAGCTAGGAGAATTGTTTAGTAGATTTGGTTTGGTGAGGACGTTGGTAACAGATAATGCGACTAATTTTTGTTCAAATGAATTTGAGGAATTCTGTTTAGCAAATGGAATCAAACATACTACCAGCGCTCCTTACCACCCGGCATCAAATGGGCAGGCGGAAAATAGTGTGAAAATGATAAAAAAAGGATTAAAAGTAAAGTTAAATCCGAATGAGAGCCAAAGCTCCATAATAAAAACTCTAAACAAATTCCTGTTTGAGTATCGTAATTCTATTCATTGTACCACAGGTTTTTCGCCCGCCCAACTCATGTTTGGTCGTTCTTTACGATGTAAATTAGACTTATTGCGGGTCACCGATTCAACAGAAGTGCCAGCTACCGTGTCTTTCACGTCAGAAGCTAATCAAAATGTTTCTTCACAACAGATCTCACAGCGTAAACAGTACGGCGGTCAAAGGAAAGCTGACTTTGCGGTTGGGGATAATGTGTTAATTAAGCATTTTTTTAACAACGGCACCAAATTTGTTTGGAAAATTGGAGTAATAAATGAATTTATTGGGAACAGAATGTACAAAGTCTATGTACCGGATTTAGATAAGCATGTAAGGAAGCATTTAGGCCATTTGTTACGTTATAAAGGGTCAGTTCCTGCAGGGTCAGTTCCTGCTGTGTATGATTCAGATGATGATGTAATGGAAGTTCTTCCAAACTTAACTTCTGATTCAACGCTCAATCCTGTTACTGAGAACGTAGAATCAGATTTAAGGGTGGAGAGGAATGCACCGGATTCGTCGATGCCGGATTCGTCAATGCGGGATGGTGTCGTTGATATGCCGAACGCGGATGATGGCGACATTTTTGTGGATTGTGATCCTGTAAATGAAGCGGATGTTCCGATTCCTAATGATCCACAAATTAACCGACGTTATCCGATTCGTTCGACGCGCAATAATAGTGCAGTGTACAAATAAGTTTCCTGCCAATAAGAGTTAGTTAGTTTATTTCGTGTTATTTTAAGTTTATAGATAAGTACAGAGACTTGTTTAATTTCATGTTTATAATTTTTTATTTAGTTTTTAAGCTAGGGTGGAGGAGTTGTAGTATATTCTGTGTTTATACTGTCAGTCTGTTTTTGAACTAATAAACGAGTTGAACGTCACCCGGCGATTTTATTGCTGTAAATACCTAAAAACAGGATAGGTATGGTAGAGTATCTAATAAAATAAACGTATAAATCATCATAGCATACCGATCTGTGACGTCGTCTCTGCTACACATATCGGCTGGTGTCGTAAAATATCCAATTTGTCACGCGGGATATAAAAACATAATTTGTGCGTGAACTCGGTAGGGGGGCATTGGGCCCTCTAGACTCTTGGATTTTGCCCCAATATTTTCATGGGTTTTTCCCCTAATATCTTCGTGCATAGGGCGATTTACGGAGACAATTTTCTTGGCTTAGAGAAAAGGGTTTTATCATGCAATTATGTGGACGAGTTATACGTATAAGAAGGATATTTTAATGACAATTGTTTTATGATAATTAAAACATCAGTGGTGGCCTAGTAGTAGTATAATGGACTCGGAAGCAAGAGACCCAGGTTCAATTCCTGGTGCGGGCATGCATGTACCTAGACTTTGTCTATTTTCAAAGGTTTCGAGAATTTTTGAATTTATAGCAGTACCTATTACCACTCGTTAACTAGCATGTATATTGTACTTACTAGATTTTATATATTTTCAAAGTTACAAGCATTTGTGAATTGGTAGTAGCAATACCACTCGCTAACTGTGAAGGAAAACATCGTGAGGAAACCTGAACGTCTGAGGCATTATACCCTTTACGCGAAAATCGCAAATCCGCAGTGAACAGTAAAAAAGTTGGGCACGCGTAGCGCGACAAGCACCTTTACACATTCGATTGTTCAACATAATCAACATTGTTTTCTTTTTCTGTAAAAAGGGCCATAATTTTGGTCCAAAGACGTAACAGCTTTATCCAAAGGCTAAAGTCAAGAGCGAAATCTTAAATTCAAACCCAACCAAGCGACTGTAGACCTACTGCGAGATAGACGTTACAATACCAGAATCAAAGAGCGTAGCGATGCCATATAGATAAGCGATAGCAATAATTGGTGGGCAAAGTTCGAATAAAAGTAAGGTTTTTCGAAAAGGAGTGGTGGTGGTCTAGAGGGTAGAACTGTGGACTCTGAAGCGAAAGGGCCTCGGTTCGATTCCCGGTGCTGGCATGTATCTATGACTTTGTTTAATTTCAAAGTTACGTACATTTGTGAATTTGTAGTAGCAATACCACTCGCTGACAGTGAAGGAAAACATCGTGAGGAAACCTGAGCGTATGAGGCATTATACCCTCAACGCAAAAATCGCCAATCCGCATTGAGCACGCGTGGTGATTAAGCTTGAACTCTCTCTCTGAGAGAAGGCCTTTGCCCAGCTAGTGGGACATGTACAATTGTACAGGCTACATCTTACTTTACTTTTTTTTTTTTCGAAAAGGAGGCAAATCTCTACAAATACTATGGGAATCACACTAAGGGGGCAAAAGCAGAAAGGCGGCAAGAACCGAACAGATCTGTTCGTGCACAAGAATTTGGCATTGGATACGCCATGCTAAGCTTTGACAAATAAGAATTTTAGGAGATGACAAAATGACCTGCAAAGGCGATTTGGCACAGCACAGTAAATTCTATTTATATTTAGTATCAGAAGCCCCCCTTCAGATACTAAAGTTCGGATTTTCCTAAAGGTATCCTACCGATGAAAATCACTGTCGAGTGGGTTATACCTAATGGTAACAAAGAAGATGTATTCGTAACGCCAAACTCACAATGGGTACTAAACTCTGTCGCCACTCATCCCCGCTGTGTCGAACATGTTTATTCAAACCACCTTTATTATGGAAATGGGGTTTCTGTTTCTGTTCCTACCCGTAACACCATGCTGTAGAAACAGTAGGTACCTAAGCCCGGTGACCATAATGTTTCAACCCGCGCCCTGGGGCTAAAGATAAAGGGTGCGTATAAGGCTAACTAGCGGCACAAATGTTGAAAAAAAAAACTCTTCCTTCAGAAGAAGTTTCTGACAAAATCCTATGATCATCGGATGCGCCATGTCGAGAAAATTGTATCATTTTGATTGATGTTGGAAAAGCAGACTAGTTTCGGTTCGTCAAAACCGCTCAGGTGCAGGGTGAGGTGAGGAGTGAGGGGGGGGGGGACGTTTTGGGAATAAGAAGCGTGTGAGCATCAATATAGCATAGATAATATTATAGCATAGCATAGCTATAATATTATCTATCAAAATACCAACATCAATCAGAATGAGAAAATTTTTATACTTACAAAAAAGTATCGCTAAGATTTCCGCAAAGGGACAAACAGGGGCGTCAACTAATTTAAAACCAATCCCACGTGTAAACCAGCAAACAAATCGATGTCAAAACGTTCCTGACAGTTACCTCGCTCCACGCACGCAATCTTATTAAACTAACACGAGAAAAAACAAAATAAACACCTGTACCGATTTGTCATAGTCCGCTCGGCCTAATGCGATATAGTTTATCACATTTTATTGCGACTTGGAAGGTGTATCTGAGGTATACTAGCGACCACCCGCGACTTCCTCCATTGTGATCAATCATCCACTGAAGTGAAGCAAACTGGCAAAATGGTGTGTCGATGACGTCCCAGTAGAAGGACAAAACCGGGGTTCCCCCGTTTTTCTCCTACAACCAGCGAACCAATCCTCTACAGGGTGCACTCTAAGTCGATAGCGAAACTTTAAGTAGGCTATCTACTGATCAATACAAACAACTTGTACTAGGTGGTGAAAAAAATGGAGTGAAAAAAATATCAGCTGTTCCATACAAAAGGTTGACTCAGTACTGCGCCAAATGTATGAAACAGCTGATTTTTTTTTGTATTGATCAGTAGGCAGCCTACTTAAAGTTCCGCTATCGACTTAGAGTGCACCCTGTAGAATTAGAATCAGAATATTACTGTACACACGACAGCACGTCGACCCTTACAAGCTAACACTCTACTCGGTTACGTTATGGGGGCCTTTACAACAAAAGTGTACACTCTGACGTGCAGTAGTGTGTACTACAAAAATATTAAAAGGACCGACAGCATTATTAAATCGTAATTGTAGCCGTCAACTTTGAGCCCATTTTGGCACCATTGCGATACATACTCATGGTCCTGTTCGAATCGCAGTGGCTTTTTGTCCTGTCTTAGCAACTTTTGAAGACAATTAGATCCTAGACTAATTAAAAAGACGTACAAACAAACCTTACCTCTCCACGTAATTAGTATACGGTGGCGTTGATGTCTATGAAACGGGCAATAAAAGTGTTAAATTTCAAGCGTTATTCATCAGGTGACATAGCTGCATATATTACGTATGCATGAGGTGATAAAACGAATTAATCGCTTTTAATTAGCTATCTGGGGGGACTAGTTCGAAAAAAAAACTTTTTGTGTACAGGGTGTTATAAGACCTCAACGGCTGATTCAACAATCATGGTTTCTAGGGATATTTTTGTTCATAATGATGCAAGAAATACATGCCTTTCTTCTTAGTTGGTTTTTAACAATACAGTCTGTTTCTCTTATCATTATTACAATCACTGAAACTGTAACTAACTGTATAATTTATGTGGTTTTTGAAATAAATCTAGACACGCGGCAGCGTGTCAAGCCAAGTTCAAGGAAAAAACTGGCGAACGCACCGTGTGTTTATATGTTTATCTCCATCTAAATTCTTACCTCATTCAATGTAAGTAGTTACTACAGGGATTAAAAACAATGCAGTACACTAAAAACCTACTACTAAGTTTAGTTACCAGATATCAACAATATAAATAGTTTTTTTTTAAAAACATACCTACTTTGACAGTGAAACAATCCATTTATTTTTGTTACAGTTGGCTCCGCACGTATTGACCTCGTCTTTCCTGTGGGCTATGCCGACTAAGCTGTCAGGATACTTTATCTAAAACAATGTCCCAGGCACTGCAGCGCCGAGTGGTCTCTTCATCCATCTAGTGTGAGTGAAGGTGCCACTGGACGCAGTATAAATCATCTCATTACCTTTAGTTTTTTTTATTATAAATATTCAGGGTTGTGCCTATCTGTCCCTGACATTTTAAATCCTTAGCTATTTCAATGCATACGTCTGAAAACAATGTTCCCTTTAAGAAACACGTTTCCTCCATAATATCAAAACGACCGCCGCGCAGTAAAACCACAGAACCCTATTAATATTAAATCCATAACTTTCTACAAGTTTTTGGTTGGAATTAATTTATTAAATAATAAATTGCGGCCCAAAACTAGCACCTATAACTAAGGCGTACGGCCATTATTGGTCACAGAGTAGACAAGAACAAAAGCGTCACTTTAAAGGGCTAAAATATGCATTTCGCTAAAATGTGTACTTTTTGAAGTTGTTTACCCAGGCTTAGTTTTAAGTCTGTAACGCAATAGCATGTCGTTGGCGTCCCAGTAGAAGGAAAGAACCGGGGTTTCCTCGTTTTTCTCCTTCAACCAGCAAGCTAATCCACTAGGATTAGAATCAGAATATTTTTTGATGTACACACGACAGCAATCACCCGTAACGTAACCGAGTAGAGTGCTAGCGTTTAAGCGTCGGTCGACGTGCTGTCGTGTGTACTACACACACATTAAATGGGCCGACAATATTAAAAGGGTAGAAATTAGATGCCATCGATGGAAAGAAAGTAAATAACGATGATAATTAATTATTCTGAAAGGAAAAGGAGATTTATAAAAAAAAATATATTCAAGGTGCCACCGGAAGATCATGGCAATATCATGGCTTGAGAACTTACGCTAATGGTTCCACGAGCTCCTTGTTCCGTTTGGCAGCCTCAAAGGAAGAAATAGCCAAGATGATTGCCAACCTCCGAGAGGAGACGGCACTACAAAAAGAAGGCACCACCGAGGATCAAATCTGGACCCGCCGTGCACTGTTGCAAATGCATGAAGCAGGCCTTTCATGGGTTCCAATTGTGTTTCGTAATATTGCTTAGAAGTCACATAAAATATTTGCTCTCCACGTTTTTGGTGTGTTGGTGTTGGTTAGTGTAAATAAAATATGCGATTTGTCACCACACGCTGTGAGCGAGTGGACTTAGTATGTTAGTAGCTTAGTTGAACGAGCGAGCGAAGCGAGCGAAGTTCTCCGAGTCTACTAGAACAATCCGGCGTTTGTATGTATGTATGTATGTATGTATGTATGTATGTATGTATGTATGTATGAATGTTCGTTCGACGATAACTTGAGTAAATTAAGTCGGATCGTCATGAAATTCGGTAGGCAGGTAAATGAGGCAAAGAGAATTTTTAAGTTCGAACATGAGCCAAATCGGTCGAGGGGTTGCCGAGATATGGGGTTGTTAAGGTTATATGGGATGAGAGAGGGCGCCACTGCTGCCTCTCAGTAACATTAAAATAGTGCTAAAAAGTGATTTTAAAAGTGATAAAAACGCAAATCTAATCAGTAAACAGTGAAACCAGTGATAAAAACTAACAAAAGTGAACTATAAATACAAATTCTGTTTGGAAACAATATTGTGGATATCGGACGTAAAACTCAGTGGAAACAATAAAAATAAACTTTTACGGGTCACGAAATAATCCGTAACAAGAACTCTATTTTAATCCAATAAATCCAAAAATAACCAAAAATTTTGCTAATTGCTAAGGTCCAAAGTACACCAGATTAGAAAATTCAAAACAGCGCCATCTATTTAAAAAAATATACATATATTGTTATTCTACTTCCTAACAGAGGGCGTGACTAAAGTTTGTTTATCAGAGCCATCTAGTGTTCAAAATTATAAACCAAAAAGTCCTTCTATGCAACAATAGAGGTCGCTTTACTTCAAAACTACAAGAGAATCCTATACATATCCTATATTAAAATGGAAGAAATACTAGATAAACTACAAAAATGTCCAAAATGATCTAGAGGCACAAAAACTTGAAATAAGATAAAGCGGCGAACAAGTTACATTAACAAGAAAACATTCAATGTGAAATGAAACAAAATGAAAAAATAATTTAATTGAACGAGCGAGCGAAGCGAGCGAAGTTCTCCGAGTCTACTTGAACAATCCGGTGTTTGTATGTTTGTATGTATGTATGTACTTATGTATGTTTGTATGTATGTATGAATGTTCGTTCGACGATAACTTGAGTAATTTTGGTCGGATCGTTTTGAAATTTGGAAGGCGGGTAAATGTAATTAAAAAAAATTTTAAGTTCGAACATGAGCCAAATCGGTCGAAGGGTTGCCGAGATATGGGGTTGTTAAGTTTATATGGGGTCGCGAGTTCATAGTTCGGGGCGAACCACTAGTATACAGGGTGTTACAAAGGGCCTTTTATATTATATGAGAAAGCTTTACCTTTAAGTTCGAAACACAAAAAAGGCTCCAGGATAGTTTAATTATCTACCGCACCAAAAAGAAAAACTAAGGTTTTTTTTTTTTCGTTGTTCTCCTATTTAATCATTTATTGTCCTTCCCAAAAGTTATTTTCCCCTTCGCACTATTGATCCTAAATGTTTTTTTAGGTTTAGCTAAGCGTGGCTCGAAATTAGGATTTTTGACAAAACATTTATAAAATAAAACAAAGCATTTCTGCCCAGATAAGAGGCAAATTATTATTTTTTTACGAAGAAGTGGCACTGCCCAAAAAACTTGTCGTCGACCAGAACACATAATCTGCTGAATTACTTTTGTTCCGTTGTTTACAATAATGAAAAAATACTGTTTTATTGCCTCAAACGAAAAATCGCTGAACAAAAATAGCTCAGTTTAGCTACAAAATGTAAAAAACTGTGACATGTTTGAATTTCCCGCCACGCTGCTATCGTCCACCCTTAACCGCGTTTTCACAGTAAAATTTTAAAAGACGAAGAGCGTCATCCAAGAAAATGGACGCCTCTTGTCTCTGGCTCGGATGGAATTGACCAATCAGAGGCGTCTATTTTCTTGGATGGCGCTTTTGGTTTTAGTAAGTAAAATAAGACTGTGAAAACCCGGCTTTATAGAGCACCATGAAGTTTAGTGTGGCGTATATTCAGATTTAGTGAGCGGACGATCAAAAGCGGTTCATTCACAGTTCGATGGACAAGCGATACACTGAAGTTAGATATTAGTTTAGAGTTTAGACGATAAACCAACAACGGAATACTAGAATGTGTAAACAACTTTACTCGGTATCAATTCTGGACTTAGGTACCTAACACAATATCCAGCAAATACAGCTTTGCTACCAATTTAGTACCGGTAAAAGTGCCACTTACTTTGTTGTTTTTTTTTCTCCGTGGTCAAGCTGTAAATCTTTCCCGATACGGCCGGCCGGTCATCCTAAACCAGATGAAAGTAGTTGGTGTAAACAGTGAAACCAACCTAATATTGAATTAGCACGGTTGATTTTTTTGGAAATTGGCAGCATATCCAGTCTGCCCAATGTTCAACTCAGCACAGGGATGAATCTATCACAATAGACTCCATAGTGATCTAAAGAACGTTTGTTCTGTTCTGACACTTAAAAATGCGCGAGAGGTGGCCCAAAAGAACGTGAGCATTGCGAAAAAAAAAGCTTTACAACCTTATAAAGATTTTTATAAGGTTAAAAAATTCGCTCGGGACAGAGCAGCTACCATACCACGAGTGCTTACTGTCACTGTCAATGAAAGTTATAAGTTGGATAAACAACCTTTACTACTATAGTATAGGGTACATGACAGACGTCCGGCAGACGTCCGGCACAGCTTTTTCGCACTCGTGGTAACTACTCAGGATTTCAACCCGCAACCTCTTGCATTCCGTGCAGGCGCTCTAGGTGGTTGCGGGTTCAAATCCTGTCCCGAGCGTATTTTTTAGCCTTATAAAAATCTTTATAAGGTTCCCTAGCACGGGTTAGTGCTTTAGAAAATACAAAAAGTCCTTTCTAAAAGGCAATCACTATAATTTCCTCTAACAGTTAATATCTTAATGTTCAGCAGAAATCCGACGTTACAATCTGAACTTGTAGGTAGGTACCAGTACAACCAGCAACCTCAGAACTATGCAAAGGTAGTCCTTAGTGCTTTAGAAGTAAGACCTATAATTGAACAAAAAGGTGTACTTCAGGATGTCGCCAGTGGTACTAGGTGAGGGGCTTCAATAGATTCGCCGGGAACAAAAGCACGGAACACAAAAGATGTCGAGGACGTACGATCGGATGAAAAAGTTAATGAAAAGTGCGAGATCGATACCTACTTTCGCGATTTTGGAATTCTCCGGCATTCTTTAGACGAGAGATACTTGATATAATTTCACACGGAGATTATTATTGCGAAGAGGTAAGACGCTGAAAAAAAGTAAGATATAACCTACATCGAAGTCCAGTGTGCAAATTCTGTAAAAAAAACGCACCGTTGCTTGTACTCAAAACCGGTTTTTGCGGGAAAATATAAATTCGCCCAAAAACATTTTGATGTAAAATGTCGCCAAGACGAGACCCCGCACTGTCACTGTCAAAAAGTTATCAGATCTCATGTAGAGCCAAGCTTCTTGCTCTAAACGCCCTAACTCTACAAGCCCTAACTTCACAAACTCTACACCTTAGTCAAATACATGGAATAAGTCTACGTGGAATGAGCGAAATTTCAGGCGGCGTAACATAGAGATCTTGCCATCTCTATAAAACTCTACACCTCTAAAAATCATACGGTACAAGATGATCCTGTCTTTTTTCCTAAGGGATAGACCAAAATATTGGTATTCAAAATTCGAAAAAACTGTTCGCAGCGAGGAACTTTACAAAAAGTTCACTTCTTGACTTGTTTGCCTGTTTCCCTGAAGTCTTCAATTCCTAGAGTACCTTTGGCAGGACCCCTCTGTTTCACTCTGTGCATGTAGTATGTACACAGTGAAAAAATCTATATTCAATGCCGCCAACCGTACCCAGGTACGGGCACATTGAAAGAAAATGTTTCCTCTACAATACGAATTAAAGGAAGTTGCTACAATGCTTTATAAAGTACAGTTATTTCCATAAATCTGGTGCAAACGTTTCTTCGTATTCCTATTTTAATAATGTTCCTTTTGGTGACTTTTGTATAAAAATATAATTGGTCTTTTTATGATAAGTTACATTGGTGTTACCTAGCCGTCGTCATTACGGCGGAGGTCAATAAATGAACTGAACTGAACTGGAGGGTCCATGGATGTGGATGCCGAGGGACCGTGAATACTAGTGTAAGGGGAAAAGGCCTATACCAAGAAGGGGCAGAGGTGAGCTGATGATGATGATAAGTAGGCTATTTTGCGATTAGGATATGTTTTGCGTTTGGAAAAATATACCTAACTACTATGAAAGGCAGCATTTTTTTGACAATGGACTGTTACCGAAATCGGAAACAGGATCTCAAGTTTATGTAGGTATTCTGTGCCTCAAGTCAAAGGTTCAGCGTCGTAGGATAAAACGAGGAAAATCCAGTTTTGACCTAAACCTAACATTGAAGCCTAATTTAATTCCAATTCTTATCCAATTAATACCCCTGGTGGAAGACTTCGCAGTCAAATGAAGTAGAAATGCTGTTGGGTTTACTTAAAAAATATGTTTGTATTCCTCAGTGGCGGATCCAGGATTTTCAATTCAAATAATTTATTTCAGACCAGTTAATATGTAATTGATTGATTTGATTTGTGGGGGGCTTGAACCCAATGAGCGTAGGTTTTCAAGATTTATATAGAGAGGTTTTTTATAGAGGGCCTCAGGTGCTTTTGTGGATGGCTTGAGCCCCTTAGCCCAAAAAAATCCGCTTGGGTCTCAGATGCTTTTGGGGGGGCTTGAGCCCCTTAGCCCCCCCTGAATCCGCTAGTGGATTCCTGTATTCCCCTAATAACAGCAGTTTTAACGCCCCGCGGCGAAACGGCGCAAAAGTCAGGAACTTTCAAACGGTAAAGCAACTTTGGCAACTTGTTAACGAGACTTTCAACGTGCCGTGGGCCTCGTGGAACTGGTACGATAAATAAAAGAAGCTAATGAACAAATAGCTGGTGAAAAGTTATAAATAAAAAACTCAACTAAAGGTAGTGCCAGAGTGCGGCCGAGCAATTTTCAAGTATTCAATATTCATTAAGTCAAGTATTATGACAATTCGATATAAGTAGTACTTTTATGATTACGATACTTTTTTTTTTTCGAGTGCACTAGGTATCGATACTTTATATTCCATATTGTGTCCCCACACAAATCACGCACACTATCGCAAAGTGCATGCATACGAACAAACACAACTATAGACCAGTCGCATTCGTGAGTTGCAAGATCTTGTACCTTTCTAATACTTCATCGGCTCCGCAATGTAGATAGGTACCTAATGGTCATTGTCAGTTTTATGGAATGGCCCACTGTGACGTCGATCTGTGCCACAGGAAGCAAACATTCTCGGGATTAGAGTATTCCAGCTTGAGATGAAGGCGCAAAATTGGCCTAAATGAAAAACTGCTCTGAAAACCCTATATTTTTTGTGCATAAAGTTTCTTCAAAAGGAGCTAATGCATTTACCCACATTGCTCTTTTCAGCCAACCATAACTAGACACCCAATATGCGGTTCCAATTTCCAACAAATAATTTAGCCAGCAAGGCCTATCTCCAAGCCACAATTACGCGAAAATACCTACGCCATAATTAAACAATCAACAATAGGTAGGTAGTTAAATGCGCCGCTAGCAACGCTACGTGTGCCAAATATAAATGAACTCGATTGCATTTGAAATCATGTTTTGCAGGAACAGGAATAATAAGCACTTTAATTCGTACACGCGCGAGTCAGGGGAATAGCGTCGAGCCAAAATTAGCTCACCTAGCACGACTCAGCACGAGTGACTATTTCGGGCTTTGATGATGATGATGACATCCTTTTATCCCTTTTCAGGGACATAGGGCTCGAAGAAGAGATCTCCATTTTTCGCGGTCTTGCGCGGCAGTCTCTAGCTCCCTCCAGCCGAGTCCAGTTGATGCAGCCTCTTTCTCAACTGAGCGCCTCCAGGTAGTGCGGGGGCGTCCCGGCCGTCTCTTGCCAGTATTTCGGGCTTTACAGGTACAATATCGGCATCTGCGATTTTGTGATGTTTTCGTCCACTATTCATCATCATCAGCCTGTTTACACCAACCGCTGAGTAAAGCCCTCTTCATGCTCACGCCACCTCTCACGATCCTGTGCCAGGCGCAACCACGGTCTACTTGGGCTATGTCGTCGGACCATCTGGCTGGTTGTATGCCAACCGATCTCTTCCCCTCTCGGGGTCGCCATTCCGCAATGGGCTTTGTCCATCTGCCATCGGTACCAGGCCAGGTGTCCTGCCCACTTCCACTTCAAAGAAGTTATGCGTTTTCCGACGTCTGCCACTTTTGTGCGGCTTCTTATTACAACGTTTGGAACAAGGTCAGTACGGGCAGCATGGTAAGCTCGAGATAGGCCCTTCTCTATGCAAAACTGTCAACTTGTCGGTCGGGCTCGAGTTGGCTCTACGCCAACTTGGCGATGGAGACAAAAATACAACATTTTTATTAAAATGGAAATAACTACTTTTTGCTCGACATGAACCAATCTATTGCCATCTCGAGTCCCGCCTGCCATGCTCGCACAATAGACATGGCACGTCTGTCACTCGAGTTCGAGAGAGTGTCAAAACGACCATGCTAAGCATACTGGAGCCCGTTCCAGCTCTTTGGGCAACGTTGACTTTGTTCATAACGTCTTTGGTAAGAGTGGTTAAATTCACAAAAACGCAAAAAAGACTCCATATCTGTTTAGGCACATTGAAACAAACAAAAACAAATCGTAAATGCAGAGGTGGGATGTCGGTAATTGATTTGGACACCAATTACGAATATCTCTAAAAGAGGTACACTGGACAGCACATGTGGCTACTCAGGTCGCTAGTTTTTAGCCACTGCAGCATAAGGGCGAGAATCAAACAAAATGAGGTATCAACCTCCGAGTGTGGATAACTGTAGGCATAACTAAAAGCTCGTAAAGATATAATTGGCCGATCATAATTTGCAGTTTGGCAAAGCGTTACATGTGGGCTTCAAATAAGTAACCTATTACACGCACCTACTCGTATAGCTAGAATTTTAGCCGTCGTTAAATTTTAATGACCTAAGTGTGCTTCAGACTATAATACACGAACAGGCCATTACGTCTAATGTAAAGATGTGACCACAAATTTTATTTTATCGGTAATTATTATTGTTCCCCGGTTTCGTATCCGCGTCGCGATCCAAAAACGCTGGTGTGGCCTATTATGAACCCCTTTTTGTTCGATTGATGCCGAATTCCAATTGCCCTTATGCCGTTATGCCGCGCGCAGTAAAAGCTACCGTAAATTGTTAGTTTGTTACGGCCCGTAACGTAAGGCCTGCGTATCGTTCCGAACGGCGTCCAAACTAGCGTTGTTGGATCGCAACTCGGAACGGCGTCCAAACTAGCTGAGTTGGATCGCGACGCGGAACGGCGTCAAAACTAGCGTAATGAAATGAAATGAAAGAAAATTAATTTAGCGTAGTTATGACTTTAATTACTTAAATTAAATCAAAGCTACCGTACATTGTTACTTTGTTACGGCCCGTAACGTAAGGCCTGCGTATCGTTCCGAACGGCGTCCAAACTAGCGTTGTTGGATCGCGACGCGGAACGGAGTCCAAACCAGCGGAACGGCGTCCAAACTAGCGTTGTTGGATCGCGACGCGAATACGGATCGGAGGAACGGTACGGATAAAATAACATTGGCATGATGTGGGCGCAGCTTTTGATGATTTATACATATACCTAGCGGTACCCTCACTCTACATGTGTGAAGTGAACTCTTGTACGCTGCAGGGTCTGGGACATTGTTTAGATGGAGTAGACTTGTCCAGCACTTAAACCGTCAAACCCCATTCGACCTAGTCCACAGGAAAGCCGTTCTCAACAACACCCATAAAAACTCGACCATTTAAAACCTTCATCAAGACCCAGTGAATCGATAAATACTGCCGACAGCCATCGATCGGCTTCGTCGACGCAAGTCTCTTCATTCTAATCGAATTAAATATAAATCGTTCTTTAATTAACTGAAGGAAGGTAGGTGTCCGCCCCGACGCCATTCGTCAATCGAGACTCGATATCGACTATTATATCGAGGCATTTGCATAAAAGCCTACTTAAACGCTATTATTCAAATTGTTTTGGCGTGGCGTGGTGTTTTGTTTGAAGGTTGAAGGAACAATAATAAGACGACGTTCGTCTCACAACTAGCGCCGCCAATGGAAAAAAAAAACATATCTTTTTTTTGGATGCGTTTTTAGCAAAAAACGCTCCTGCGATTTCTCAACGCGAGGCTTAACTATTTTTAGGACCTAAGGTTTGGATTCCAGGATTAGATTTCCTACCAATGCAATCGATTCTCGCCAAAAGTGGCCACTTTTGGCGAGAATCGATTGCATTCTTAAGTTCTAGGATCTGGAATCCAAACCTTAGGTCCTAAAAATAGTTAAGCCACGCGTTGAGAAATCGCAGGAGCGTTTTTTGCTAAAAACGCATCAAAAAAAAAGATATGATTTTTTTTCCATTGGCGGCGCTAGTTGTGAGACGTACGTCGTCTTAAAGATGTTTATAGGGTTAAAAAATGGTTCTAAAATCGCATCGACAGCTTGGCTCGGTAGCTCAATTAGTAGAGCGCCTGCATGGTATGCAAGAGGTTGCGGATAAGTCCTTTCCCGACTAGTCCCGAGCGAATTTTTTAACCTGACAAAAATCTTTACAATGTGCCCTAGCACGGGTTAGTGCTTAAGAAAATAAAAAAGTAACTACTATTATATTTCAACTAAGACCTTCTTTTTTGCCAGCCTGACGCTAGATGAGTACGGTAGACGGCACCTTCAAAATGTGCACTTCACTCGTTTACGCTATACATATTAGATAAGCGCGACATTGCAACTAACTAACGTGATGTTGACTGTACGTACGTACATACGATAGCACGTCGACCCTTACATTATCCTAGACTGTGCGTACTTCAGCATTGTATACCTAAGTGTCTAATGACATTATGCGGAAAATACGCGACCGAAGTTCCGCGGCAGATTTTACGTTCAGACTTATTCGGCTGATATGACACACACCATAAGCGCGGAAATTGCGCAACCAAAATTCGGTCCGAACTTATATTTCAAAAGAAATCTAACCGAACTTCGGTTGCGTGCCTACTTATGTTGATAGAATACGTTGGCGCCGAATTGCCGACGAACTTACGCCCGACCTAAGTTCGGGTCAGTTCGTCAGTAATTCAAACAGCATTGCGGGCGTAATCACGCCGGACTTCGGTCGCGGAATTTCGGCATAGTGTGGTTAGACACTCTGTGTGTTTTTTTATGGCGTATCGCAATACATGCAATTGACAAGAATGGGGTACAAGGACTCCAAATCCATGACTTTTGAAAAACTTTCAGTATGTGCCCATCGGAAAGACAGGTTTGAGCGAGATAAATAAACAACTTTGTTGTCAATTCCATCCACCTACATGGCTATAACCGTTTGTCTTAGCCAGAACTAAGGCCATATTAAGACTGTTCAAAGTTATTTAAACCTACGCCTATGTCAATGATTAACATTTTACAGAAAGTCTGCCGTAATTTTATTTTAGCAACTAATTGTGGCATTATGGTCTAAACAAAAATCTGACTTACACACTGATACAGCAATCAAACGGTTGAGTTTAGTTTTATAAATAAGTGAGTTTGTACACTGCATCCGATCCAAAACCGAAACTTGTTGGTTGTTAGTACGAAGTAACTATTTTGTATGAGGGGTTGCGCCTTAGAGCCGTTTTCTGAAGTCGAGATAATCTGTAAATTTTCGTTAACGTCGCATTCGATATTCTAAAGAAAATCTTAATAAAAAAGCCCCAGATCAATCATGGACTGGATACGCAAATCGAATCAGAAGTAATTTACCACGCAGAATTAAAGATAGGGTCCAAAAAACCTAATGTTATTTATTTTAAAACTACGAAACGATAACCTACAGCTGACCAAAATGGCTTTGTATATCCAATTGGTCGATATATTAACTCTATCGTGGGCCAATAATTTGTGCCTTAGAATAGTTTATTGATGCCGCAGCTTAAAATTGTAATAAATTTAACCTTTATAAAAGCATAAGCTTGTTTTGCCGTATTTATTGATCTACCTTTTGTCTCCTTTCATTTATTGGCATTTTATCCCATAACCTGCTAGAGGTTAACTACAGTAGTAAACTATTAACTTGACCCGGCATTGCCTTATTTACGATTTGAAATCTGAAGTATTAACAGTAACCGACGGTAAGTGGGTTTTTAAGACCTTTTATCAGGATACTTTTCGAGTATGAACCTAGAAAAAAATCTTACTTTAAATGTTGGCAATACAATCATTTGAAACAATATTTTTTATAGAGGAGGTATACATTAAATGTATACCTACTAAATGTATACCTACTCTTTGTACGAAGTGATGTGTGTGAAAGTGTGAAAGTGATCACTGCACATGTCATCCGATAATGGCAATAAAATTACCATTTAGCACAAGTATGATGGCTCAGTATCACGTCCAAAAACGTGCAATACATAATTGCAGATTTCCTCAAGATTTTTTCCATCAAGGTCTCCAAGTAACCGCGCGCAAAACCAGGCAAAAAAGTCTATCTTTTCGTCCATTATTTCTATAGGCAACCGTTGTCTAATATTCTCAAAGATAGGCCTGGTTTTTGGCCATAACTGGCCATAAGTGATTACCTTATCACGAAACCAAAAAGCCTATTGTATTGTTTACCATAACATCATCATTTAGTTAGAATATTGGCAAGCTGTGAATGGGTGTTAGTTATTTTTATGCACGGGGCATAAAAATATTTGGCTCAACGTGTTTCCGTTTCTATCGCAGACACCTATTGCTAGATAAATGCTTGATTTTACCCGCGACTTCGTCCATGTGGACTGAACAAAATCGGTGAAGTGTCTTACTTGACTCGGTAGCTCAATTCGGAAGGCAAAGTTTTTTGTTCGAAAGTCCGTTATTGGCTTAATCTTATTTTTAGACAATATTGAGAAACTAATTTCAATATTTTTTATTTTGGTTCAGTAGTTTGGATTTTACAACGTTTCAAAGATACGGTTTTATGACCTTCACGCGACGGTCTGCATACTGTTGGCGGTCATAGGAACAAAACATTTTAGCGCATAAAAACAAAACTACTGGACCAAAATAAAAAATATTCAAATTAGATTCTTAATATTGTCTAAAGATAAGTTTAAGCCAATAACGGACTTTCGAACAAAAAACTTTGCGTACCCAATTGGTAGAGCGCCTGCACGGTATGCAAGAGGTTGCGGCACTTTTTTACTTTTACGATATAGTTTGCATATTATACCAGTCAATACGGAATATCTAACCAAAATACCCCACAGCTTTGCTATGAGACTTCGTCTTCAGTAACGTGGATCAAACACTACATTTCCAATGTTGTCAAAATAGGCATTACCACCTATTTATAGGAGGGACATAAAGCCACCACGGCATGGTCGAGATCCTCAGGTATAAGGAATTTATGAAGAAGATGGGAGGATTCACAACAGAATAATAAAATAAAATAAAAAAGCCTTTATTCTACTAACTTATGTAACATGCATTGATTTTTTAAAGTATCTAACGACTATGTAAATATATAAATAAAAATATATAATATTTCCCTTTCCTAGCTTTTGTCATCCAGCATAGGCCATGTTTTTGTAGCAAGACATAAATTCTTGGTCATTTTGACCTACCCATTTTCCGGATCTAATTATGTCGAAACGTTGTAAAAAAAAAGTGGGAAACTTATCCCAGCCCATGTTAGCTTCGTTCCCTTTTAAATAACAGCTCCCAGTCCAAATGTATGAGGCAGTCACTAATTGTAAAAGTTCTGATGGGCGAGGTAAATGTTTTTTGTCCAACGCCACTGTCGGAGTTGGTAGCGCTGTGAGGACGCTGAAGACAGACATAAAGTGCTCTCGAAAAAAATAATAAAAATATCAGCTTTTTAACCTGCTTCGACGGTCAGTGGGTAGACCAGCGGCCCGGTGGACGAACGACATCTCTAAGGCGACCGAGGGTCCGTGGATGCCTGTCGCTAGAGACCGAGGAGGATGGCGTGCGGAGGAAAAGGCCTATACCCAGCAGTGGGCAAATGTGGGCTGAAAATGATGAAAATTATGAAAATGCTTAAAATCTTTTATCACCAAAAGTAGCCACTTTTACAATGCGAAAGAAACACATAACTTTTACAATGTGTAAAACACTTTTGGCGATAAAGGATTTTATTCGTACGTTCTAGAATGTGGAATCTAAACCTTAGGTCCTAAAAATAGATAAGCCTCGCGTTGATAACCTAATGAAGAGTTTTTAGCAAAAAACGCATCCAAAAAGAAGATATGAAATTTTTTTCCATTGGCGGATTGATAAAGCAACAGAAGAGTTTCAAATACCCAGCTATACCTAATGGACTGAAGGACATATCAGGGGTTTTTTTAAGGTTGTCCATAAAAAAATGCTGAAGCAAAAGCAAAAAAAAAGATTCGCTGGATTTCAAAGCGCTAAATACTCTCCCTGCGGTGCTAAATCCAACGTTGTTTATACAACTCTGCCACTCTGCCGAACGACAGTTTGAGCGCCGCTTGTTTGTTACACTCTGATGACTCATTTGGATCCGGCGACCGAGTTTTATATTTTAGAACCAGTGGGTTAATTAGTTGGTTGATGTTGTACCTACTCTGAAAATATACGTTGAATGAGCTTTTTTCACGGCTGTCAAATTTCGCTTTTTCTGAAGATATTATTAATCTGTGTAAGCGAAATTTGACAGCCACATCCCGGTTCTTGTATGGCCAAGCTTATGAGCGCCATCTACCGAGGGCTTTGAATTCAGCTTTTAACTGTCAGTTGAAAACGGGCCACAAAAAGAAGTTTCGACATAGTTTCTTAGTTTGCATAAAAAACTGTTATTTCAGTTTCAGTTATGATAGTGTCTTACAAGTTAAAGTTTCACAGAGTTTTTTCATAATTATTACTTATTTAGGCTTCCGGACGAGGTCAAAACTAGTCGATTATCCCGACAATCTCTAGGGTAAAACTAGGGTTGAGGACTTATAGGCCCTTTTCTTGCAAAAAATGCATCAAAAGGAAGATTTTATTTTTTTTGCGTTGTCGGCGCTAGAGTGTGCCTTACCTATCGTCCGAAAGAGCCCGTATTTCCAATAGTTTCGACCGGATCAACAATCTCAGCACAATAAAGGAGCTATCACATTTCCTGTAACACTCTCGGGCGCTACGGACGCTCCGTTCCACATAAAAGAGGTTAATGCATCTTGGTTAAGGGTGGACGATAGCAACGTGGCGGGAAATTCAAAATTTTCACAGTTTATTACATTTTGTAGCTAAACGCACTAAAAGCTAAGTTCGCGGCAATAAAACCGTATTCTTTTCATTATTGTAAACAAAAGAACAACAATAATTCAGCCGATTATGTGTTCTGGTCTACGGAGCAGTGGCACTGCCCAAAAAACTTGTCGTAGACCAGAACACATAATCGGCTGAATTATTGTAGTTCTGTTGTTTATAATAATGAAAAATACTATGTTATTGCCGCGAACGAAAAATCGCTGCACAAAAATAGCTCAGTTTAGCTACAAAATGTAAAAAACTGTGTAAATAAATTTTCCGCCACGTCACTATCGTCCAACCTTTATGCATCTTGGTCAAGAGTGGATCCAAGGGAAACATTGAGGCCGAAAATTCGGAACGGGGCGGCGGCGGCGCCTGCATGCAGCGGACCCTACAAGCGTTGTATTAGTATTAGCGTTGCACAACAGTTTTTTTTTAATCCAATTATTTATTTAGTTTCTATAAAAAAATATATAATAATCATTATTATTGGTGTAATTTTTTAAACATTTGATGCCAATTTTTATTTAAATTGTTGTTGTAAACAGTATTTAAATTTTCGATAGAGTAGTCTTACCCAGCACAAAACATCCTCTCAGCTTAGTCTGCCTAGCCCACAGGAAAGACAAACAGATACTACGGAGCCTACTCATGCATGGCTGACGCTCGGGCTGTAGATTGAAATTGAAGCACGGACATTCATACCTACATACTTAGACCGACCACATAATCCGTTACAGTGAAAACATATTCTTCTTCACCGCAGTTGAGTTGAGATAAATATCAACTGGGTTTGCCCTTGATGCATCTCTGGACCACCCTTGTAACAACTGAAGAACCTCGACTGGGGGATGGTTCTCCACAAGTTACAACTTTACTTTAGTGCTCTTTTCACGTAAGGCGCGGTATTATGTAATACAAGTATGTGAGTGCCATACTTAATATAACGTACCTACTTACCCCCTTTGATCTTTAAAGGGGTGGGCAGAAATATTAGGTTTTTTTTGTTTAAACCGGTGAAGCAAAGCATTTTACGTCGGAAAATCTAAACTAAGGCCCGGTTTCTGAGTTGAGAATTTTACTAAGCACATACTTACGTATCGCTCTGTCACGCTCTTTTGTGAGAAATCTGCATTTGCTTAGCAAAACTCTCAACTCAGAAACCGGGCCTAAGGATGGCATTAATTAGTCGTCTGAGATCACCTATTTGAGCTCGATCTCAAGTGGGTGAACTCGGAAGCGTCAAATGCCTTGGGCTAATGTCAAACTTGAGAAGCTGTCAGTATTATCTTGAGATTGACATTGACATTAGCCAAGCCTTGACATTAGTATTTGACTTTTCTGAGTTCACCTACTTGAGTTCGAGCTTGAGATGATGACTATTAATTTATTCCACTCTAGAGCTAGTTAACATTCATTGGAACGGAAAATGGGAAAGAAACAAAGAGAAAGAAAGTGTACTACGGAAACTACATCATTAAACGATAATCATAAAAAAAAAAACCACTCAAACATTTTGCGCGAAAACAACTTACTGGGCACGAAAAATTCACTCGCGACCGCCTGCAATAAAATCAAACCAGAGGAAAGACAGAAGGTCCTCTTTGGCTTGGGAGTCGAAAGCGTCGACGTCCTCCTAGGTAAGTAATACCACTTTGCGCTTCCATAATATGGCACCAGCCATACAGAAGAGACGTGGGACAAGCAAGAGGCAGCGGGGACGTGACATTTTGCTTTGATTTGACGTTTTGCTTTGTCCGCGCCCCGTCTCTTCTGTTTGTATTGTGTCGCGTCGCTTCTATACATTTTGTGTGACAGTGTGTGTCAGACTCTTCTGTGTTTCTGGCCCCTATGCGTGCCACCTTGATCGCGCTTGGTGTTGCCTCTAAATAAAGCCAGCTGTACTGTAGAGCATCAGGACAAGCGTAAAGAATCACGAAACCTCTGCCCCATCCGACGGGGTTCCTAACTTTTTTAGATAAGATTATTTCTGAGATTTCAACATCCTCATCACCATCATTATCAGCCTCCATTTTGGTATTGGTCCATTTCTAGACATTGGCCTAGCCAAAAAAATTCAAAGATTTGCTGCCTTCCTCAGCTAGTCGAAGCCCGCCTGTTTACGGATGTCAACCAGCCAGCGCCTGGTTGGGCGGCGGCATCGAGGCCTGTAGGATTGAAGCGAAACTTTTAAGATTTCGGAGGTTATTTCCCTGAACGAAGTTACATAAGCGTCTGATGGCGGGCAGGATTGCCTAATCGCCAAGGTTAGATATTTCTGGAGCAATGCCACCACAAATAAAGGCGTTTCCACCACACCACAATCCACTCTGCCACTTTTGCATCGGCCTTGTGGATCTTTTGGATCCCCTATGGACCACCACGGGCAATAGTTCGTAACTCGCTGCAAAAGCAGTACGGATACGTCCCAAACCTCCATCTGCACATGAACTTGGCACATCTTCCCTGCTAAGTTCGGCACCTGTTTATTTAAGTCCCGTAATTAAAGAGTTCTACATAGGTAGGTACTTCCGTTTTTATGTCCTGGAAATAGCAATTGTTCCTCCCGGATCGATAAAATCTGAGAGGTCTTGTGTTTGCTCCTGCCGTCGTCGGAGCTTCAGTTCTGCCGGCGTTTAACAATAGTGTTTGTGACAAAACTTTTACGATACCTACTTCAGACGCTGTTTCTCTGGAACGTGGATAAACATCGGATGGCGGGCATCATTCGCTTTTGTCCATCAAAGTCTTGTGCCAGACGAACATTATTAAGCCAAAACACAAAGGCAAAGTTGGCAGGCATGGGTATAAGATTTCGTAGACAAGATCACAGTTATGCAACCAATGAGATGAACTTACTATCCAGCATACGTCCAGCAGTCGACAGTGGACAAATAAATGCTGAAGAACAAGAAGAAGAGATAGACTGATGACGTGGTCAAAGTGTTTTGGGCTTTCCTCAAGAAAGCCCAAAACAGAAAATTATGGTGTGCATTGGAAGATAATATCTAAGACTCCAAAGGGACCTTTTGCACCCTCCCCTATCCAACCAAGTTCCAAAACTCCACTTCGCGGGCATTTTTCAATTCATAACGGTTGAATTTGTATCGCGCAAACTGCCGCGCAGCACTTACAGTTGCGGGGCCATCTCGCCCGCTTGGACCGAAACTTTGCCAATAAAATCGCTAGGGGGCTGGCCCAAGTGAGAAATTGGGTCGAAATGATTCTTATTTGAGTCTGGAGGGTTCACCATAGAGGATGAACATTAGGACTCTCTTGCTTTAATTAAAATTCAATCAAAGCAAGACAACGCAGGCAACGTGACAGAGTGGCGGCCGAGAACTGGACGACGATCGGTCGGAAGACCAGCAGCCCGATGGTCGGACGACATTGTCATAGCGGCGGAGGGTCCATGGATGCGGATGGCTAGCGACCGTGAGAGGTGGCGTGAGGGGAAAAAGGCCTATACCCAACAGTGGGCAGAGGTGGGCTGATGATGATGATGATGATGAAGACAAAGCTAATTTTGAAGTGCATCCCAATTTTTTTCTTCAAAGACACGGCTTATAGAGGCCGTGTAGAGTGCCCAAAGTATGTTTATTTGCACCACACGTCACCACAAAGCACGACATTACCTAACTATAGCTCACTAAGCGCATAGCTCACTAAGCGTATCAAGAGAATGTAATACAGCCGGCTAATATTAGGTCACCCTAGAGTGCACTTCAAAGATATACACGATATGCCTGACAACCCTTTGTTTCTGACCTCCTATACGTATGTCAGTGTTTGATATTAGATATACAGGGTGGACATTTCGAACGGGGCAGCTAGGACTGTCATACATAGATAATGATGTAGCTAAATACGTTCGGACCTCGAAGACTATTAATTAATTTTGGGGGCATTTGTTACAGCGTTTATTTTAGTTGTAAATACATGTGCAAGATTTGCGGTAAGTTCCACAAAAAAATATCACATCATTCGATTTTGTTTTTGCCAGGGGTTAAAAGTCATATCGAATGTTTCAGCAGTAAATGAAAAAAGTCTATAACTTTTAATAAATTCCTGTATTTTAAATATTACAACTGATTACACCTATCTGGTAGCCTGGCCTTGAAAATATTAATTAATGTAGAGTCTAGACTGGTATTAATTAAAATAAAACAAACAAAATAATCTCGCTTATTATCCTGATACCTCTTGTTATCTTTACTTGATTATGTATTCAATTTAAGCTTCATTTACACTTGGCGAGTAATCTGCCGCAACCACGAGCCTTGCTAAAGTATCGAAACGTTGGAAAAATGTTAAGGCGCCGTGCATAGTGAATCGCCCGCGCGCAAAGAAAAATGCACAAAATCGATTCCTGTATCAAATTCACTAAACAAATTGAAAATGTTCACATATCAAACCCTAGAATTAGGTGAACATTTTAGTTTTTTTTTGTGTATTTGATACAGAAATCGATTTTGTGCATTTTTCTTTGCGTGCGGGCTAATTCACTATGCCCGGCGCCTTAAGTTAATAAAAACGAGTTTCAAATCCGTTAAAAGTGCTGTTTAATTAAAAATCTAGTCAAATAGATAGGTTTAAACATTCATCGCTTTTTTCTAATAAAACACGGTTTTACTCACTTGTATTTTGTCGGTGTACCCGACTAGTTTCGGTTCTCATTCGGAGACCGAAAAAACCGAACCGTGTTTCAATAGAAAAATGTCCAGTGCTCACGAAATTTTAAGTTTGAAAATTCTTCGCTTTGTTTACTTTTTCTTGATTCTTTGTTGCCATAATTTGCCACGACCAAAAATGTATCCGTGTGAATGAGTCGGTCGATGTAAATGAGTCTTAATTGGGCTGGTGAAGATATTTTGGTAATAAATTAAATCAGATATTGTTTTAGGCCCCGCCGCCGCTCTTATAGCAGGTTAGTCTGTAACGCAATGGGGCGTGTCGATTGCGACCCAGTAAAAGGACAAAACCGGGGTTTCCTCGTTTTCTCCTGTAGGAGAAAACGAGGTAACCTGGTTGTAACCAGCGAACTAATCCTTTAGAATTAGAATCAGAATATTCCTTGCTGTACTACAAAAACATTAAAAGGACCGACAGCAATTAAATAATAAATCGTAATTTAAAGCCGTCAACTGGTAGACCATTTTGGCATCATCGCGTTACAGACTTAGGCCCTGGAGAGCTAGTGACCTTTATTTTTTATTTTCCTATCATTTTTTATACCCTAGAAAGTGTAAATTCTTGGGTTATAAAAAACGAACTTTCAACCGCGCTCGGCCAATAAATAGTAGTGATTCCGTGATCAGCGGAGTCTAAAATTGAATAGAAATACTCAACCCAAAATTACATATTCAAAATCAAAAGTATCGAATATCCACCGCGACCGGCCCAAAAAAAAATATTTTCGTGATCAGTGGAGTCTCAACAACCATAGAAGCTCCCAGCCTTGTACGACAAAATAAGTCGATTGATCACCGCAATGTATTAGCGCTAATAAAATAATACAATAATATTAGCGCTAATACAAAAGTTCAGTTTTTCCTTTTATACATAAAATATTATTTGAAATGGAAATACCTACAATGTGATATTGAAACGACAACTTTTAAGGTTGAACGATTTATTATTCGTATAAATCGTAGGAACTTAACATAAGAAACGTTCAATAAAAAAATATCTAGCTTTCCGGATAATCGTGTACCTAACAAAAGTTGTAACAAAAGTCACATTTAGAAGAGGACGTGCTTCAGGAAAAAAGCTATTTTAAAATTGCCTTCTAATGTAAAATGCAAACACACCAAACTTTTAAAAAGTTACTTTCTGTATCTAATCCTAAATCCTAATATGTAGCTGCTACCCAAAGGTATTATATGCAGGTTTTATAACTCTACTACCTACCCTACTGCTTATAAGATTTGAAAATATTATGATGATAGCTTCAACATTGGACGAATATTTATAGCTCTTGGTAAGATTCAGTATTTGATACGAGCCTGTGTGTTTTCCCTTTTAAACCACCAACAATAAACAATTTGCATGAAAAAAAGCCTGAAATAAACAAATAAAATACCGAAATGAGAGGGCTCAGCTCAGAAAAGTTTCGACACAATAAAAGTTCCAGCTTAATTTGAGAACAAAGGCAGACAAATTTGTTGGGAACCAAATGATTTATTGATATTGATACAGCTCGTACTTTTGTCCTTGTTCATCGAATCACAAAATGTTGACTACAGAATGTCATCTCAGGTTATTAAAATGTACACACGCACGACAGCACGTCACAGTGTACACTTTTGTTGTAACGTAACAGAGTAGATTGCTAGCGTGTAAGGGTCGACGTGATGTCTTGTGTACGTAGCCTGCAAAGTCACCCGTAACGTGACTGAATAGAGAGCACGTGTAGTACATTCGTCTGTCAAGAGCTCACATTAAGCTGCGTCGGAGTGTAGAGAACAGACCGGCACTATATGACACCATTCTTTTACCCCGGTCCCTTGAAAGTCTTGTCCACTGTTTTCCAGCTGTCAGGACAGGAGCTTGCAGGACGACCAGCAGGTTTAGGCCATCACCGATTGTAGATCTGTCGTTCAGTATTAGGATAGATAATTGTAACCACATTTTATTGTTATTTAAATCATCCTGATTTTTATTGCCCACTTGATCGAAGTTATTTCCCTTTTTGAGAGGCTTGAGCATTCTGTACCGAGTTAACCTTCTTTATGTAAATACTGGCTCGCTGAAAACCCGCATTGTTTGACAAAAACGAATTTAACTGACGCAAATGAGTTCAACTCAGTACGAATTGAACTTTATTTGTTTCGTGTATAGTTTCCAATGACGCGATTTTGCATTAAGTAGCTTTAATTACAATATTTCAATCAGTTCACCATACATTGGTCAATTACGTGACAATGTGACATGGCTTAACCCCCGTTTTCCCGTACAATAATAAGTTGTTAATCAGCTGTTAACGGTTGTCAGCTGTCAGGACCAAATGGCAAAAAGCCATGATCAAATTAAATACAACATAGGATTATTAGTTATTAATCCATTCTGATTTGTCTATAAGATCATATGGATCATTTATACAAATCAGACATCGGAATATTAGACTAGTAATAGTAATTTATTTCATGATAAAAATTTACAAAAGACCTTAATGTTACTAAGGCATGGGTGCCCTGCTTCCTAAGAAGGTAAAACCTGTAGTAAAGGGTACGCATTTCTCTCCAAAAATTTCACAGTAAAAAGGTCCTAAGAACAATAAAATTATCTTTTTAATTCTTCCAAGCATTAAGGCCGATGGAAAACAAAAAGGATGACATTTCTAGTGTTTTGACCATGACTCTTGATTCTTACAAGAAACAAAATCGAATTACATTTAAAAATAGTTATTTGTTATGCAAGAATGCAAAATTATTGTTTGCGGCGAGTGCTTGTATTGAAAACCGAGCTAGCGAAGGTTTCTAAAATTGAGCCACGAGCGTAGCGAGTGGTTCAAAAAAAGAAACCTGAGCGTAGCGAGGTATTCAGAAGCACGAGACGCAAATAATATTGCATTCGTGCGAAACACAAAACTTTTCATCTCACAGAAGCGAGGAAATGATTTTGTTAGCCATGCGCAGAGATGGGTAAATGCCCGGGTTAAAATCCACCGCTGGATTAAAATCCATTTCTGCCCAATAAATGCCGGGCATTTATAATAAACGCCGGGCGGAAATTAAATACATTTTGTCCTTACATTCGGTGCATAATCGGTAACAAAAGAAGCTACAAACTGGTGAAATACGAACTTAATTCAAATGTTTGAACATGAAACCTCATGTGAAGATTATTAAATGAGACAAGAGAAAAAAAAGTAGGGACTGGACAAAATTGTAGAAGAAAAAATGTTGGCGAGAGTTTGAAATTACCCTGTGAGTGTCGGTTTCCTATCGTATCATCGAATGTCTTTTCACCGAATATCGATTCATCCACAACGAATCACCGAATTGGTCGGATCATCGAAAGGTTCATTTTATCGAACGTTCTACTTTATTATTTAAAAATAACTCTTATTGAAAATTATATGATGTGATGGATGAGTAAGTGAGTTTCAAGCAATATTATGCGTTGTGTGAGGTTTACAAGCTAAAATTTAACATTGGTTCACCTAAAGTAGCGTGGCGGGATTTTTTTTTCAGTTTCGTAACAGGTTTGATTTCCAGTGGCAGCATTTAATAGTGACTTTACACCTGTTTTGGTTTCCTTAGGGTGCCAAACGGGACTTACAAACTCTGCCTTCGCTGTCTGTCTATCTGTCCTACATTTGTAGTGACAATACTTGCTAATGAAGGGAAAATCGTGAGGAAACCTGAACGTTGGGCGAAACGCCAATCCGCAGTGGGCACGCGCGTGGTGGGACATTTGAATAGGTACTACCAGGTGGCAGCTTGTGAAACGACAGTTGTAGTAGGTACCTACTGGGCTACCACTGCTCTAGCTCTAAATATTGGTATAGGGCATTTGATAAAACGACCTATTCGATGAAGTGTACCATCGGTGATCCGACCATTCGGTGATTCGTTGTCGATGAAACTACATTCGGTGAAAAGACATTCGATGATACGATAGGCATCTCCTGTGATACCCGTTGGGGAAGTCATTGCTTAGGTATGCTTTACGCTAAGCTATACACTGCACTGCATAAAAAAATATCGGAATAGTTAACAGTGTCCATCTTGTGCTTGAGGTCTAGGGTCAGCTATTTAGTGATATAGACTAAAATGTATGGTTTCGCCGCTCTTATTTTTGCAATTCCGTATGTAATTTGAATTTGCGCGCGCTTGTTTTCACATGCGAGTTTCCACGAAATTAGCAAGAGATGGCGCTGCAAGTTGAAATGTCTTCGACTCTGGTCTCCTATGGCCGGACTTGCTCTTCCGCCCGCCGTCTTTGCTGGACGATACCGCGCTCCGCGAAAATTGTGATAAATTGAAGAAAACTCTGCTAAAACCCTAACATTAGTGGAAATCCAGTGCATTGGTGATCACCACGAACCTTGTGTACATGAATTTTGTGTTTTTGTGCCGTATTTCTTGTTGGATTTCACGTTGGCCGGCCTGGCCGCCGCGTGCTGCTCATACCCTCAGGATCTGATTGGGACTCCTTCGCATATCTTCGTACAGGTGAGCATCTTCATTTCCATGCTTAATTGTAGAAGTGGGAGCAAAGAAACCAGCTCTTTCGTCAATTTTCACTAATTTTCCTATTACATAGGTAGCCATATTGCTCCATTATTATTTTCTAAAAATTTCTTCTTTTCCCCGCTAACTGGTGAAGGCTATTTACACGCCGGCTGTGCTGTATGGCACGCCTCACCAATGTACTTCAAATTTTTAATTACTGTTTTAGTGAAATCACTTTTTTTGACGGGAATTGCTTGGGTAGGCGCTAGGAACACTTAGTGCTGGAATACGCATCGTTTTTTAAATATGAGATCTTGAAAAAAAACACGAAACTTATTCTGTCGGGCGTCCGGAAACTACAGGGTGCACTCTAAGTCGATAGCGGAACTTTAAGAAGAATGATTACTGATCAATACAAACAACTTGTACTAGGTGGCGACAAAAATGGAGCGAAAAAAATTTTTGCTTTTTCTTACATTTGGCGCAGTACTGAGTCGACCTTTTGTATGGAACAGCAGATATTTTTTTCGCTCCATTTTTTTCGCCACCTAGTACAAGTTGTTTGTAGTGATCAGTAGACAGCCTACTTAAAGTTCAGCTATCGACTTAGAGTGCACCCTGTAGTAACTGGGTCGCTTTGGAGGTGTTTTTTTTATGGGAATCGGTTGGGTAGGTCCTAGGAAGCAAAAAAGGTCCCGTAACTTGGTGCCGGGTAACGTACCGTTTTTGGGTAATGAATGAGGCTTTGATAAAAAAAAAATACATAACACAAAAACAGTGCGTTTTCCGGCATCAAGTTACAGGACTTTTTTTGCTCTCCAGAACCTAACCAATCAGTAATCGGTCAAAAAAAAATTTTTTATTTGTAAAAAATTCAATGTTTTCGGCCCATAGCGCCGATAGCGCCCTCAACACTACACTGCAACCAATTTTCTTTCCTATTATCGTCATTTAATATTTTCCGGTATAAGGTTTTGTAAACAAAAAAGCAATTTGTAGTGAATTTCTATTTATGCCCTCCGAAATGGGCAAAAATCAATTTCTGCCCGATTTTAACCCTTTCTGCCCGATTAAAATCGTTTGGGCAGAAAAGGCAGAAATCTATCGCCCATCTCTGGCCATGCGTGACAAACATTAGACATAGGAAGTAGGTACCTACATACATAGAGGATAGTGAAATGAGTTTCCTTCTTCTTTGCTTATTCACAAAGGAGTATGTGGCATTGCCTAGCAACGGGTTGTTGATTACAAATCAAGTCTTCTTGAAGTGTCATAAAATCAACAACCCGTTGCTAGGTAATGCTACAATTTGAAGCAGTTCCTTATTTTTTTTATTAGGGCGTCGAGTTCAAATTTCGAAGCGCACAAAAATACAAAGTGGTTTAAAAAAGGATCTTCTACGTTCGCATATTTAAAGTAACAGCGTACTTTCCGAGCATGGGAGATGAAATAGTTATTTGTTATGCAAGAATGCAAAATTATTGTTTGCGGCGAGTGCTTGTATTGAAAACCGAGCTAGCGAAGGTTTCTAAAATTGAGCCACGAGCGTAGCGAGTGGTTCAAAAAAAGAAACCTGAGCGTAGCGAGGTATTCAGAAGCACGAGACGCAAATAATATTGCATTCGTGCGAAACACAAAACTTTTCATCTCACAGAAGCGAGGAAATGACTTTGTTAGCCAAGCGGGACAAACTCTATAGACAACTACTTACAGGCAAAACAGGTGAGTCAAATAAGTTCCTTTTAAAAGCATATTTTACTGTAGTTACGGCTGCCGCACTAAAGTTTTGAGCTTCGTTGGTATTAAAACCATTCGTTTTATTAATAATTTCCTGAAGTTTATTTATCCAGACACAAAAATAATGTAAATAAAAGAATGTTTTTTTTTCCGGGTGCATTCTGAACTTATACCATATAAATTAAAAATTTGTAGGAGATAAAAAATTAAATTAGTAATATCGTTTGAAAAAATGTATTTAACAAACCAAAACATAATTATCTATTTGATAAAACAGAAGCGCAGCATTTTTTTTATTTACTGGTATTTAAAAATAAATATGTGAACAAAATATTGAAAAGACTATAAGAAGAAACCGCGTTTCTGAATGTTCTATTCCGTGACTTTACCTTTTTAAAAGATGCTTATGCACCATTTACATTCACAGTTTTGTATAGAGAATGGGCATGAACAATCGCTTTCGCTGAAATACGCGTTTAAACGAACTATGAATGAGGTTTTATTTTCCATCGGGATCTGGCATCTACTTAAACGGCCAGTGTTTTTTTCTTTTTCAAAACCATAGGGCGCGGGAAAGACTGTCCCGGCGTCGCGTTCAAATTTCGAAGCGCACAAAAGTTCCGATAGTTTAAATCCGGCCTTTACACGATCGTAAGTTACTAGTAACAACAAACTTTCCGAGCGTGGGAGATGAAAAAGATTTTTATTGTCAAAATTGAATTTTTTTTCACCCTAGTGAACAGCTAGTGAAGCTACGGTTCTTTTAAAGGTAACTTTTAATTTTAATGCCGCCCGCCATCTTGGCCCGAATACCTGCGGAGTCACTCAATCCAAACATAAATAAAGACGATGACAGGACTAAAATCAAGTTAACAAAGTTGTAAAGAATTCGGCCGCAGTATTCTGGATTCCGGATCCCGGTCCCCTCCCCGCACGGACACGGAAAGTTTTCCAATAAAAACTCCGGTAATGGTGGCCCCTGATGATCTGATCTGACGGAAACCTTGGAGGGTTTACTGGAAGAAGGTTTACTCAGTGCTTTACTGTCTTATCATAGATATGCGTACGCATGATAGGATAGGAGTACATTATTTTACAAAACGTATGGCGCCTTTTGAACGGGTGTGCACCTTTGCACTTTTTGATGCACCCTAGGATTCACTTCACATTTGGAATGATCATCTTATCTACGAGTAATTCGTACACACAACAGCACGTCAGACTGTACATATTTGTTGTAAAGTCGCCCGTAACGCAACCGAGTAGAATGCTAGCGTGTAAAGGTCGACGCGCTGTCGTGTGCACGAATTTATTTTACAAAGTAAGTATTTAACTTCTTCACTGACATTCTGCCGATTTCTGAATTGAGATATTCACTAAGCAAATCCGTAAGGATCGTCCTGTCTCTGCAGATTTCTCACAAAAGGATTCTCACAGGACGATACTTAAGTAGGTATTTGCTTAGTAAATTTCTTAATGTAGAAACCGGGCCTTAAAATTTAGGTACGGTCACACAGTCTAGGATACCCCATGGTAGCTCTTACCGCGCGCGGCATAAGGGCGCCAATCTAACAAAAAGGGGTATCTTTGGGTGAGGCCGGCTGTACCTTTTTTTATGTTTGTTACCACAGAACCTTTTTTCGAAGTGGATATTTTGATGATAATTTTTTTGTATGTTAGGGTATATACATATTTTAAAAAATGTGAACATCTGATGAAGAACTTCGGAGATGGAGAACGGAACTCTTCAACGGAACCGGATACAATAGTATCCGTATTTAGCGGTAGCAAAACTGTAATCTTGTGTGCTGCTCATAAGGAATAGATGGGGGAATAAAGGTGTTCGTGTGACTGTTTAAGTTAACGTTCTGCTGTCAACATTTCATGCGGTAACCCCGGGCCACGGAATCCGGGACACCTCTATTATCTGCGGACGGATATTTTACATTTCGGTAATTTGGATTTGAAACTTTGCTGTTGTTTAATTTTTCTATGTTCTGTTAAGGTGGTTTAACTTTGTTCAAACTTGTTTATTGCACCAGCAGGCGTAGTATGAGTGCCATAATATTATATCGTCGCGATAAAAAGAGCGTTGTTATAAGTTTGACCGTTATGTGTGTGTCTGTCTATCTGTCTGTCTGTGTGTGTATTGGTGTCTGTCTGTGGCACCGTATCGCTTTTAAGCCCGTGATAAAAATACACCGTGGAATTTTAGTGGTTTTAAAGCCGAAGGTATTTAGTTGCACTCGTGATTCTGAGCCAAATACCAAAATTTTACTTCAAAACGAGCGAAAAAAAAACACTTGCCAATACAAACGACTATCGCCAATCGACACCATTTGTATGGTGAAGTGAATTTTTTTTTCGCGCGTTTTGGAATGAAATTTTATAATTTGGCTCAGAATCACCAGCGCAACAAAATACCTTCGGCTTTAAAACCACTAAAATTCCACGGTGTATACATTTTCCCGAAAGTAATTTCTGTGGCTTTTTACCAATTTCTGTCTCCCAACGACAATTTATTAAATTACCCCTACGCATAAGAAAGTTCGCGCCTCAGCAAAAGTGTTGACAGAAAGTGTAGTGTGTGTATATGTGTGTGTGTAGTGTGTGTGTGTGTGTGTGTGTGTGTGTGTGTGTGTGTGTGTGTGTGTGTGTGGTGTGTGTGTGTGTGTGTGTGATTGTCTAGTGTAGTGGTATGTGTGGGGTGTGTAGTGTAGTGTGTGTGTGTGTGATACCTTCCTACTGTACTCTATTTTATTCCAAGTAGCCTTCATTGAATCGACACAACCTTGCATCTCTAGGTACATAAGCTATCCCATCATCGCGCGGCGACCAAAAAGCTCTTTGGGCCGAGCAGCCTCTTCATACAAAATAGCCTCTTTTGTTCCTTAGTCAATGCCTCCGACGGATACTTTGAACGCCTTAACCGACTACCCATCGCCAAGCAAAATGTGTCCTTAAGTTCCTTAGGTTTCTGAGTGATTCGCGCTTGATAAATTTCAGGCGTTAGGCGATGAAATTCCGTGGTGATTTAGCGAAAGGATATCTCAAGTTGAGTACTGGAAGTGTCTATTGATTTTTACTTGCTTTGGTGCTTTTTATTCATTGGGTTTTTCGCGTGAAATATAGCCCCGTTTGGTTTATGGTCGGGTTTAGTCGTTTATCATTTAGTTAGAGAGGCTGGAAGGACGTTTTGCCTTTGTCAGTACGGAATCAATAGAAGTTTACGGAAAAGTAACGCTATTTAGGTGCGGTTCAATGAAATCAATGGCTTAATAGACTTGGCTTTTACAGCCTTACCTATTTAGCCATATTCAAAATCGTATAGGACATATTCAGGACAGCAATGAATAAAGAAAGATGCTCGGAGCTCACTGCCAACCTCCAATAATGGAGGGGCACTTCTGGCAATCATACAGCTTGGCAGACAAAAACGGAAAAGTAACGCTATTTAGGTAGGACGGTAGGTACGGTTCAATGAAATCAATGGCTTAATAGATTAGGCTTTTACAGCTTTATCTATTTAGGTTGGTGATGGACTGCAGCGAGTGGCGCTCTCCACCGTGGAATTTTAGTGGTTTTAAAGCCGAAGGTATTTTGTTGCACTGGTGATTCTGAGCCAAATTACAAAATTTCATTCGAAAACGCGCGAAACAAAAATTCACTTCTCCATACAAATGGTGTCGATTGGCGATAGCCGTTTGTATTGGAAAGTGTTTGTTTTTTCCCTCGTTTTGAAGTAAGATTTTTGAATTTGGCTCAGAATCACGAGTGCAACTAAATACCTTCGGCTTTAAAACCACTAAAATTCCACGATGTATAATACATTAAAAAGTGGCAGAGTTCGAAGAAGCCCGACTCGTGACCCTCGACTCCGACCGACAACTGCGCAAGACTCGCCCGAAGCACATACACGTACACACGACAGCACGTCGACCCTTACACGCTAGCACTCAACTCGGTTACATTACGGACGGCTTTACAACAAAAGTGTACAGTCTGACGTGCTGTCGTGTGTACAACGCTCGCGGTGAACTCTACTGCATTCATTGTAACTGGACTTTCAGAAATAAGTTGGGCTTCTCGAGCCACATTCGCGCACATAACCGTAGAAGTCCACCTACAAATCCAGAGGTCGCCGTCATCGGATCACGATGAAGAGGACATCATATGGTGTATAGAGAATCCAAAACCATGTACACATGACAGCACGTCAGAGTGTACACTTTTGTTGTAAAGTCGCGTAGAGTGCTAGCGGGTAAGCTTCTATGTGCCGTCGTGTGTACAATGCAGTAAACAAATATTAAAATATCTAAAGTTTAGAGCAAAGTTCTCGTTAAATTCCCAGTTGGGGGAACATTGCCGGCAATGTTTCTAGCGATTGGCAATGTACCCGGGAACGGAACATCAACGTACCTACATACTACATACAGGGTGGTCCAAATAAGAACGTATTTTTTTATATTCCTCGCGCTTAGGGCTATACAAAAATACCCCATGTATTTTCAGCGATTTTTCTCGTGGTTTAGAAGTTATGATTTTTTTAATATAATGTTACGAATTTCCTTCTGGAACCTCTAAAGATAGTCATTTATTTATTTTTATTAGCCCTAGGCGCGAGTATTATAAAAAAAAAATGATTTCCTTATTTGAACCACTCTGTACTCCTTTTTTTTTATATTTGGAGCAATAGTACAAAACGTGGCGTGACGTGTGCCACCTCTTACACACACTATCTGCCGGTTATTGTGCCGAGGAAAGTACAAAGGAGCGCTTAGGGCGTACAAAGGCGGGTGTTTAGAAATCTTGCTCCCGAAAAAAGCTGCAAAGAGCGAGAAATCCGGTCGAGTGTGAACGGTCGTGTGTGTGGAGGGTCCCGTATGTGCAAAATGTTTTAGGGAAGACTGTCTTTGATTTTTTTTACGTAGCCTGTTGGGTGTTACACTGCTGGGCAAAGGCCTCCCCCCTTTCAGACCAGGTGTTTCGGTCCTGAGCAGCGTGTTGGTTCAATGGTCCAAACCTCCCCCCCCCCTAATAAATCGACGATGTCTTTAATTTATCTACAAAAAATATTGTGTATTTGTAGAAAACTCTTCCATCGGGCAGACCATTAGCCCGACGGTCGGACGACATCGTTGTGTCGGCGGAGGGTCCATGGATGCGGATGGTGAGGGACCGTGAGAGGTGTCGCGAGGGGAAAAGGCCTAAACCCAGCAGTGGGCAGAGGTGTGCTGATGATGATGTAGACTTTATACTTACATTTGATGAATTTACCATTGATGTTGTAGCCACAAAGTGAATTGGTCACATTTTTGCTCACTACGAATTAGTTAGTAGAGGGACAACAACTATTTGCTGTAATAATCTCAGGTATTGCAAAATATTCACAAAATTACTCTAATTCGGAAGGCAAAGTTTTTTGTTCGAAAGTCCGTTATTGGCTTAATCTTATCTTTAGACAATATTGAGAAACTAATTTTTTTTTTTTTTATTTTGGTCCAGTAGTTTTGTTTTTATGCGCTAAAATGTTTTGTTCCTATGACCGCCAACAGTATGCAGATCGTCGCGTGACGTCATAAAACCGTATCTTTGAAACGTTGTAAAATCCAAACTACTGAACCATAATAAAAAATATTGAAATTAGTTTCTCAATATTGTCTAAAGATAAGATTAAGCCAATAACGGACTTTCGAACAAAAAACTTTGCCTTCCGAATTAGAAATAAAACCGCGAAGCCCATATTATAAACAGTGACATTTCTGACCTTACGCAACACTAGCGCCCCTAGTGGCAAATCCAAGCGTAAAATCACTCATTGAAAAAAAATGTGGCTTGCATTTGAAAGCTTTTGATACTTTTAATCACCTAAGCACGACGGTTCATTTATCAGTGATCTAGACCCGGGGAACCCCAAAAAGAAGTGGAAATAACGCGAAAAAACACAAGTGGGCGGTACTTTGCAGTTGTTTGCCGGCGAAATGAGGGAACGGAAAAAAATAAGGTGTTCTTTTTGTGGAAATTTTCTTTTCGTCAGTCCCGTTTCTTACCGTTTGCGCTAGCCTTTTGATACTTCTCGCAATCACCACTCATGCAGTGCCAAATTCATTCGCTACTGTTTATAGCTTAAACGTTGCATGTTTTTTTTTTTACATAATATTAAAAAAGCATAATATATTTTGTCGATGAAAGTCCGAAAGGTAGTTACTACTATTTACCGTTTTGATGGTTTTCTCAAGTAGGTAGGCAGTATTTTGATCTGGGTATGAAACACCGAACTGTATCAAATATTAAGTTTTGTTATGCTCGAGAGTGTTATTACGTTCCAAAAAAAACTGTTCCGGCGTTTGAAGATCATCAGATTCCTGAAATCAGTCAACTTCTCAAAAAAAAAAACCTAGTAGCCATACAAAATAGCTACATAAGTTGTTGGAAATCACATTTATGACGTGTTTTAGGAATTTAAAAATTACCTTATATTTACGGTCTGTGGCACAAATCTCAGAGAAGGCCTTTGCCCAGCTAGTGGGCATTACACTTGTACAGGCTACATCTTATTTATTTTTTGTTATTGAATTAGGTTAAGTACGGAGTGAGGCGTTTTTTCAGGGTTTGATAACTGTTGTTCGGGCTTCGGAAACTTGTCAAATAAGTGTTTCTCTTTGATGTTCTCTCTCTCTCGAATTTTGCTCAGGGCCACAGACGTTTTGTCGCGCGTTAAAATGGAATGTTTGCGCTTTTTGCGGGGATTTTCCGTTCTTATTTTTCTATTTTTGTTTGGGTTTTTGCGGGTGTCGGTTTAGCAAATATTTTTATTGGTGTTTCGTCTGAATTTTCGGGTAATCGTCAGCGCGATTTACAACATTTTTTTCTGGCGATTTTGTAAGAGGGAATTATCTTTCTAATGTAGAGGCCGACACAAACAAAATTAGTTTTAAATTGTTAAGATAAAACTCACTTTCGATATGTTGCTTTTTGTTTCTTGCTAATCTATTGGAAAACTCGATGCGTAGTAGGTACTGCATCAAATTAAAGCAGGGCAGTTTTTTTTTCAGATTTCGCAGATTTTATAAGCAAAATAAGAAATAACGCTATGCAATAAAAACAGTTTTTATTACAACTTTGATCCTATCTAGAAACAAAGTGTCTTGAGGCCATACGTTATTAAATTACCTTGATTATTTATGTCCTCCGCTGAATTTGGTAGCAACACGAAGCAAGCACCTGAAAGAAAGCGAAACACTGACTTTATTCTTATATTTTTGCATCATAAATGGGGTGGTTCCTTGTTTACCACAGTTTTGTTTCACCACACTTTTTTCGCTTTCCTGTTTTACCACACTTACCCAATATGAATTATTTTTTTTACTTTCTCTTTTGCCACACTTTTCTAAAAGTGCAGTTGGCAACGCAAAAGCTTTATGAACGCATTAAGTTCCCTTTTCAGGTTTTCGAAAATTGTGGTCAAACAAAACTGTGGTAAAGAAGGAACAACCCCATAAATGTAACAGTGCGTTATTTACGAAAACGTTTCAAGTTTTTTCCTTTTCAATTTTCCTTATGGGACACTGTAATTCATAATGGCCCCGTGACACACCCTTTACACACAACAAGCGGCCTCACGCATACAGGGGGTGATATTTTCAACATCACTTTACTATTATGCCGGAAAAACATAATTAATAGCCTGCCAGACAGTATCCAAGAAAAGTGTGTTACATTACAGTATCTTATCTCATCTTATTAGTACCTACGGGGTCAGGCTTAGAACCCGGGACAATTCGACCCAGTGGGATCTTTTGTCTCAACTCTCAACCCCATCCTTATTCCAAATCATTTTGTAAGCCCAAAAATCAATGTCAAATCTGAGTTGTGTTTGGAATCACGTTGAATTTTTAAATCTAAAATTGATAGTTTATTATGACAATTCGATGTATGTACATTGAGTAGCCGATTAGACATAAAAGAGGTACCTATCAAAAAAGGTTAGCTTACAATCGTACTAAAAAAAAACTAAGGCCTTTGCATCTACGTAGTGAGATGATTTATACAGCGTCCAGTGGCACCTTCACTCACACTAGATGGGTGAAGAGACCACTTGGCGCTGCAGTGCATCGTACTACTCAATGTATAACGATATTGGTAAACGCGTGCTCAACAGATGATATTTTTTTTGTAGTGTGAACTATTGTATTCGAAACGGGTTGAATACAATTAATAGTGTGAAAACCGCGAATCATTAAAATTTACTAATACCTCATCATATTCTGATGATTGCTCTCATCAGCAGCGTCATTTTTTTTTTCAGTTGTGGTTTATGCACAGGACGCCGTATAAAATCATGTCATCACGTTTTTTTTTTTTTTTATGTAGCCTTTATAGTGTCGCCTGTATAGTGTCCCACTGCAGGGCAAAGGCCTCCCCCCTCTCAGCCCAGATTTTACGGTCTTGAGCCACCTCCGACCACTCCGGCAAGTATTTGTTTAGATCATCTCGCCATCTTCGTCTTGGCCGGCCTCGTCTGCGGTGTCCGCCGCTTGGCACCCACTCGGTTTTAAAAAAAAATATTTTCACTTGCCCCTTATATGCCATTATAATTTATAACATTAATACAGCTGTAAAATATTTAAACGTCGCTAAAGGTACCCTCAAAGTAGAAAGAGGAATTTAATAAAATCTTTTATTTATAAAATGTTAATGCCAGTGTCTTATCTGGCGACCACACCCCGTGCGACGACCCATCAACTGATTAGGGTTCGTCTACACTGCTACCTGCACGCAAAGCGCGAAGAGAACGCTATATCGCGGTCTCGCCCATACAAAGGGAGTAAATTCAAATCATTTATTTCAGACAATAAGTCCATAATTATGTTTTGTGTTAGTAGTACAAAAATAAAATAAAGATTTACCTACTTAATAACTTGATAATATTTAGAGCTCGAATATTTTTTTAAAAAATACCCTTCAACTATAAATAATGAATTAAAAATAGAGAAAAAAGAAATAAAAATAGATTAAAATATATAAAAAAAACGATTGACACCAAAATTAACGAAATCGGATAATCTTTAGGGGTAGCAAAACCAAAACGACTTCTTCGTTTAGCAGTTTAGTAGCAAAACAACTAGTAGTAGGGCATGGTTTTATATGCATAAAAAAATCCGAAATATGCATACATTTGCCTATTAAAAGACCCACAAAAACGCGTCCAAAAGCTTGCAACTAAGAAGGCATTGACAAAAACGGTTGCAGTGTAACAAGGACCTTTCAAAGAGGGATTTAGGTATCATCCCTTTTAAAAAGTAATGATAAAATACGGAATTCGGCTATTCCGGTCCTTGCCTTTTAAATCTTCTGAAGGAAGCCAAATACTTTGATCCAGTTCTTTTGGTTAGCAGATTTTAATGACAAATGCAACGTTTAGCTACCTACTTCACTTCTTGAAACCCTCTGTAGGTGTAGCAAAATAATATATGTCTCACTGGCCCATTGTTGACCGATTTCGTAGGGGTAGCAAGTTTTCTCAGCCTTCTCCCTTTTGTATTAGCTAGAGAGCTGGAGACCATTCGACTTATTTTATAGTACAAGGCTGGGAGTTGGTAGGCCGATAGATTTATAGTTCGCTGAGTCTGGGAAAATTATTTTTTTTGGCCGGTCGCGATTGAAAGTTTGGATATTTTTACTTTAAAAGTGTAAATGTATGGGTTGATTATTATTTTTTTGTCGTAGAAGGCTGGGAGTTTCTAGGCTGCTTATACTCAGTGGTAGAGTCATACATTTTTGGGTCGGTTATCCTCACGATGTGTACTTCACAGCTAGCGAGGAGCTTAAAACATTACAACAATAATTGAAAGTTTTTTGGGACCGTTTGTGGTAGTTGTTTTAAACATTTTAAATTAACTTTTAGGGTAAGAAACACTGTTCAGAGCCTGTTCATAAATGAAAGTTTTTGGGACCGTCGGGATTTTTTCAAACATTTTTAATTACAATTTAGGGTGATACAGACTCTGTTCACACATAATAACACGAGTTTGTTTGAGCCAAAACTAAAGCAAAGTTCCCGAGAGCCGTCCGTCGAAGTTACACAAAATGGTTGCTCGATAAGTTCTCAATTTGCCAACTTTTGGGCCTCTACACACTAAGGCCTTTGCATCTACGTATTGAGATGATTTATACAGCGTCCAATGACACCTTCACTCACACACACTAGATGGATGAAGAGACCACTCGGCGCTGCAGTGCCTGGGACATTGTTTTAGATGGAGTAGGCTTGCCCAGCACCTATACGAGTAGGCGACATCTCGGACAAAATATTTTCGGACACTTTGTCCGAAATGTCTCTTTATTATTTTAATATTTTTGAGGCGACATCTCGGACACTTACAAAGCTGTTTTGTACAGTCGGATAAAAATCTCCCTACGGTCTTATTTATGAGGAGACTAATAAAAATGTTACAAACCCACATGCAAATAATATCTTATGTACTCATGCAGTCATTTGCTCATTTGCTCTCCCCCGCAAGTGTGTCGCTCGCGACACACATGTTATTTCATCAATTTTATGTAAGCATATCTTAACTATATTATGTTGACAATATTTTAATGTTTTGCCTCGTGTACCAACGTTTGGCAATCTGCTTCCGCGTCTCATGTCACTGCGCAGGTAACAAAGGCTCAGCACATCCAAAAAGTCCCACTAGTTATATGCCCGGTTTCTGAATTGAGAAGTTTACTTAGTAAATACTTAACTATCGTTCTGTCACGTTTTTTTGTGAGAAATCCGCAGAGACAGAACGATATTTAAGTGCTTGCTTAGCGAATTTATCAAATCAGAAACCGACAGATAGTGTTTTATCAAGACGTAGCGTAGGGTGTTTGATGCAAAAGTACTAGGCTTACATAAAGTGGTAGGAGGATCACCACCTCAGTTCCCACATAATTACGCGGGGTTAGTTAGGAACAAAATGATGTGAGAACTGAGGTGATGATCCTCCTAGCACCTTATGTAAGCCTAGTACTTTTCATCAAAAATGACCCGAACGCAATCTGAGTGCTTAAATTCAGGCTATCCTAAAATAGGCAGCTGTGGTAACGCTCTTTCTAAATTTGAATACTTTAGTACCTATCTGACTTTACGATACAGGTTCAATATTTTGAGAGTGTCCGAGATGTCGCCTCAAAAATATTAAAAATACAAAGCGACATTTCGGACAAAGTGTCCGAAAATATTTTGTTCGAGATGTCGCCTACTCACCTATACCATCCTGACAGCTTAGTCGGCCTAGCCCACAGGAAAGACAGGTCAATACATGTGGAGCCAACTGAGCCGCGGGTTTCCTCACGATGTTTTCCTTCCCCGTAAGCGAGTCCCCACTGTACTTCTATTAGGGTGACACATCGATTACCGTTCCGTACCATATAACTCGCTTCGCTCGCTCGTTCAAAAACGGCAATAAAATCATGAGATATAAATTATATTTTGATTTAATTATTTATTTTTAAAGTGAATAATATTCTGTGAACATTTCAAGCGTCTCCTGTTGCCGTTTTCTATATCAAGCATAAACAAGCAAAAAAAATCACGTTTTTTGTATGGGAGCCCCCCTTAAATAATTGTTTTATTTTATTATTTATTTTTAAAGTGAAAATATAACTCAGCCTACAGCCTGGTGAAAGACGGACGGACGGACGGACGAACGGTCGGACCGACGGACGGACAGACTACTACTACCTAACTAGTTTCTAGATAGCCCGAGTAGACCCCCGTTTGAGATCGAAATGTGAAGTAGGGCCGAGTAATTGCGAACTTTTGAGTTCCAAAGTCTACAATTATGTACAGTCGGTGACATGACAACGTGGATAGGTACTTCTTTCGCCACACAGTCACTTTTATGAATTCACTTTTTGTACAGACAATCTGTTGAAAATCGGTTGCTGTCTCGCGTGCGAAAATACTGAGCGAAAGGGACAACCTGAAGAAAATCTACAAAATAACTTTTAAGGCGCCGTGCATAGTGCCCGCGCGAAAAGAAAAATGCACCAAAATCGATTCCTGTATCAAATACACTAAACAAATCGAAAATGTTCACATAAGTATCAAACCCTAGAATTAGGTGAAACACAGCCAGTTTTGTGTTGAGATTCATAAACGTTTTGAAGATATTTTGAAAAAGTAGGCGGCGCACTTTTTTTCAAACAAAATATCTTGCAATCTGTTATGGATATCAACACAAAACTGGCTGTTTTAGATAGCTCTCACTTAATTCTAGAGTTTGATATGTGAAAATTTTCGATTTTTTTAGTGTATTTAATAAATAAGTACAGGAATCGATTTTGTGCATTTTTTTTTGCTCGCGGGCTAATTTACTTTACCCAGCGCCTTAAATACCTTCGCATTTATCTTTATTTTTATTAGTTCCTAGCTCCTGTCAAAAATAAAATTTATCTAAAAAATCTAAACAGTCCGACATGCCAGGACTGGAGACGTCCCAGCATAGCATATCTACCAAAAATTTTTGCTCGTAGGACAGGGAGGTAATCGAACATTAGATTATTTGAACGTTAGCTCTACTGTAGGTTAGATGAGACGTCATAGGTGAAGTGTAACTAGGTGAAACGTGTTTCGGCAAGGCGTAGTGAACCCATCGGGGACTACGTTTGAATGGAGAAAACATTACTGTGATATTGCGGTTCTCTTAGATTGCGGTTTTCGCTTGAAAACGCACGCGAAATCTGCGTTTGTCGCTGATTTCGAACTGTGAACTTACCACTTTTTAGTTGGATCTAGGCTGCTCCAACTGTCTTATTCGATCAATATTCTCTTGCCGCTATAAAATCCACCAGATTGCTTGAAAATGGGTAAAAAATATATTTTATAAACTTGTGACCAAAATACACCGTAGTTTTGTTGTGATTGTGACCAAACTACACTGGTTATGTCATCGAAATAAGGCAAGTATTTTTCTGCATTATTAAAGTGAGAATATTCCATCTATCTCACTGCATTACTTAATTTTCTTGGGGAAAACGATTTTCTTCATTTTATCCCCTGCCCCCTTAGCACGCTGGACGCCACTTAACACTACTGTATGCTTAGCATGGTCGTTTTGACACTCTCTCGAACTCGAGTGACAGACGTGCCATGTCTATTGTGCGAGCAGGCGGGACTCGAGATGGCAATAGATTATGTCATGTCGAGCAAAAAGTAGTTATTTCCATTTTATTAAAAATGTTGTATTTTTGTCTCCATCGCCATGTTGGCGAAGAGCGAACTCGAGCCCGACCGACAAGTTGACAGTTTTGCATAGAGAAGGGCCTATCTCGGGCTTACCGTGCTGCCCGTACTGAGGTGACAGTGAACAAGGGCTAAGGTGATAGTAGGGAGTAGGCAATATGGCCCGCGTTCACCCTAAATTCACCCTTCAAGTTGCAATTATACCATTCCCAGCGTTTCCAGGAGTCGAAGCTACTTTTAACCCACGACCTAAAAAGAGGGGGTGTCATAAGTTTGACAGCTTTATTGTGTGTGTGTCTGTGGCACCGTAGTATCTTTTAAACGGGTGGAACGATTTTGATACGGTTATTTTTATTTGAAAGCAGTTTTTTACACAATACTGTTCCCCATGATCTCTGTTAACAAACAAATTAAAGGTGAATTCACCACTCCGGATGAAACAGAAACACAGCTCGAAAAAAAGGAACAGTTTTGACCGTTTTGATATTCCCCAGAATTGGTGCCACTGGACGCTGTATTATTTATGCAAAAGCCTGTTTTCAGACTTGGGACCCTGCACAATATTGCGGAGAAGATAGCATTATAGTTGTGGAACATGGTACATATTAGCAGGCCCCAGCCAACAGCGGACATCACTTAATACACACAGAGGAAACTTTCAACTTGTCTTGCAATTTCCCTTAAGAGCTGAAACTTTCGTGGTAAAAGCGGTTAAGTTGCTACAGGGTGTTCCTAAGATGTGATGAAAATGACGGCCTTTATAAAGCCTTCACCGGTAATATTTTATAGAAGAGCTCACAGCCTAGTTGGACTAGTTATTCTTAATCGATTGGCAAAGTTAAGAGTCCCCGTCAGGACCGTGGGAACTCAGTGACGGCCAAGCGCGTGAAACGCTGTTTTCTATAGCTGTTTCACCCAGGGCGAGACGCGGCAAGGGAAAAGATAGAGGCAATGTGGCTGTATGAGTCTACGTGTGCTCGTGTCCTTTCGCGAGTTCAGCTGCCATTTCTACATTTTATTAGGTATTTCAAAAAAAAAAATTCTGACAAGTACAACACATTATTGATGTTCCCAAGGTAGTTAGACTCCAATAGACAGTGTAATAATGTAAGTAAATAACAGCTGAAAGTACCCCTTTTTCGGCGCGAAAAACGCATCGCTCTAATTTCTTTCAGGCTATTTTTCATATCATAAAAAATATTTGCAAACCTCCGTATTGGTCATCTATACTTATAATAAAACTCTAGCGAAGTCAATTCTGTACATTGAATATTTTTAGAAAAAAACTAGCAGGGGTTACTAAGTAAACTATACTGAATCCAAAAATGCAAAAAAAACGGTTTATGTCTGTCTGTCTGTCTGTCTGTCTGTCTGTCTGTCTGTCTGTCTGTCTGTCTGTCTGTATGAACACGATAAACGCGAACACCGCTGAATAGTTTTCAACCAAACTTAACATGGTCGTAACTCACGTTTCTGGGAGTAACTTAGGCTATCCGATGTTTTGAATACATTGCGGGTTGCAATTTTAACTTCGTTTTTTGTAAGAAATATTCATAATTTTGATATGGCTTCTTGAGAAGGTATGTTAAGAACGTGATACTGAACATATTTCTGCAAAAAAAAAAGTCCGACTTTGAACCACATTCTTTCGAAAACCTACATTGCGGGTTGCAATTTTTAACTTGATTTTTTGTGAGAAATATCCATAATTTTGATATGGCTTCTTAAGAAGGTATATTAAGAACGTGATACTGAACACATTTCTGAAAAAAAAAAAAGTCTGACTTTAATAGCTCGGAAACCGTTGATTTCCCAGGCATAGTTCCTTGGGCAAAAATGTTCGTTATGATGAGGACTATACGTATACGTACGTATACGTGGTCTCCCGCTTTGTTGGCGGTCTTTTAACACTCTGTATAATAGCACGCTACGACTTTTGGCATTTGGGGCGCATATTTTAAATGAAAAATCGGCATTTCTTTTTATTTTATTTTGGCGGAAAATTTTAGTTCTACAAACGTAGCATAAGGCCGGGTTAGAGCGTATCTATGGGTTTAAAACAATAGGTATCTCACTCTTTTGTTTGACGTACAGCGGGATGGATAGAGCCATAGATACGCTCTAACCCAGCCTTATGATGCTTGCTGGAGGGAATTGTGAGTGGTTTTCGGTGGAGGTCGGACAAAGTTCATCGATGTTAGAAATGTAGAAATGTAGTCGAAATCTTCTGGGTTTGAACCCACGCGAGGTTGAAATTTTTTGTGCCTTTTTTTAAATATTTACTCTACTGAGCCCAACTTGATATTAAAAAAATATATTTTGTTTGCCGTAGAGCGGGAACAGAGTTATTTGCGGTAGATACGCTCTAACCCAACCTTATGCTTTGCTTGCTGGCTTAGCATGAGAATGGGTAAGACCTTATCTATGGGCTTATAACTTTATCTATCCCACTCTACGTCGAGGGAGATACATAATAAACCCCCATACTTCCCAGGCAATTCTTATGCTAAGCTTCCTGGTATCTTACACGGGCGATACCTAATCTAAACAAAACATATTTAATCATAAATGTATTGTTTAGATTAGGGCACACAAAGACAGACATACAGACAGGCACACCCTCATAAACACATAAACAGACACACACACAAAGCTATCAAACTTATGACACCCCTCTTTGTTGGTCGGGGGTTAAAAAAAACCTTCCTTTTGAGTTTTCCTCCACAGTCGAATTTAAATTAAATGTCAAATGTGTAAAAACGCATACGAAGTCGCGGGCACAACTAGTCTACTGATATAAACCAAGTTTCAGCAAAAATCCAGCCTGTGGTTTAGAAATTAAACCGGAACTACGTTTGTATGGGAAAATGGTGCTCTAGCACCCTCATAAGCAACATTGGCCGCGGTCAGTCTATGGATAGGTGACCGACCACTAGTGGTAATTATTATAACTGAGCACTACCATGGCACGTCAGAGGCTCTATGGGCGGCCTAAAAAGTCTGACACCAGCGGGGGGAGCATGACTTTTATCGAGGCGGATTTATCCAACAAAATGGCGGTTTATCAGCACTTTTGACGTCTATAGTGGGTCAAAAAACTATAGACGTCAAAAATGTTTTAACTTTTTTTACACCATGTAAGTATGGAAACATTTAATTGGTAGTAAATAGTTTATACACATTGAATTCTTTATTTGATTTCCTTTCTTTCTTCACTTGTTGTGCTTTTTTTGCTTTTTTCATTATAAATACAAGGTGTTACAAAAGTACCAACTCTTTTTACATGGTAATAGCACCCGGTGATAGGGATCACAACCTAAATATTTTTTTTCTCTATGACGTAATTTTTAAATTAATAAAATGTGAACGATGTGGCGGGAGAAAAGTATTTTTTAAATATTGTTTTCATTGACTTTCACAATGTTTTAACAACTCAAAGCTATGTAAATGTACCTACACGCACAAACATATTTTTTAATTTGACCTAATAACAAAAACAAAAAAGTTATGATTTTTTTTCAATTTTGAGGTTTTAAAATAAAAATTGTTTTTTTCAACTTTTTTTACAGAATTGACATCCTGTTGACCGTTAGAACAGTAGCTTACACCAGGGTTACAGGTAAAAAGAGTAAGGTACTTTTGTAACATCTTGTATAAATCTCATATATAGTGCACTTCCTGAGCCACCTGTATATTCTCTCCTTTGAAGCAATATGCGCAAAGCCCGCGTGGGAATATTAAAAGCAATCTTCATGGATTTTATTATATGTGTAAGAGGCACAAAGAGCTAGGAACTAGCTGGAATGAGAAAATTTTATCTGACAAAGTTTACGTTTTGCAACTTTGTTGCGAGTAGGTAGACGTTGTATTTTTGCCTGATATTTCCTTAATATTAAAGCACGAACAGACGTATTGAATTAAACTCACGTTTTGGTAGACACTACAGCGTCTGAGTGGTCACTTCATCCATCTAGTCTGAGTAGAGGTGCCACTAGAGGCTCAGACTCAGACTAGATGAATGAATGATTTTGCCACAGCTTTCTCTATCCAGTTTTTTCCCGCAATTTTCATCATGTCGTCGGCCCATCGTTTACGTTTTGCAACTTTGTTGCGAGTAGGTAGACGTTGTATTTTTGCCTGATATTTCCTTAATATTAAAGCACGAACAGACGTATTGAATTAAACTCACGTTTTGGTAGACACTACAGCGTCTGAGTGGTCACTTCATCCATCTAGTCTGAGTAGAGGTGCCACTAGAGGCTCAGACTCAGACTAGATGAATGAATGATTTTGCCACAGCTTTCTCTATCCAGTTTTTTCCCGCAATTTTCATCATGTCGTCGGCCCATCGTTTAGAAGGTCTGCCAACTCCCCTTTTACCGTCATCCGCACACTTCTATTGCGTGATTTTCTTTGTCCATCTTTGATGCGCAAGACATGGGCAAGAATCGCCACAGAACGGGTGTCCGCAATGGACATCGAAGTCGAGGTAAGCCGCAAAGATGCTGGCGGGACGATCTCGTCAAATACATGCCGGAGTGGTCTGAGTGGCCCAGGACCGAAATTTTGGACTGAAGCGGGGGAGGCCTTTGCCTAGCAGTGGGACACTAACACCGAGGCTAAGTAAAAAAAAACTTTGGTCTTCTATTCTTATATGGCCGGCCCATTTCCACTTTAATCCTACCACACATACCCATACATATTTATAGCTCTTCCTACCTCAATGCGGCAAAGGGAATCTGAATTTTTATTACGACTATCTACAGAGGGAAAGTGGGTTTTAGTAGGCCTCCTGTGAGGGGATGCTAATGGTATGGTGATCTGCGGAGAATTGATACTGTGGAAGTGTTTTGGAGCGAATGGGAATGTTTGTAGAGAATAAGCAATCTGTGTGTTTTATGAGGTGGACGATTATCAACATCAGTTATTGTTATCACTAATCTGGGGGTCTACCGGCTAAGACGAAGCCGATTACCATTGGCGAAAATTGAAGTTCGATTTATGAAAAATGAACTGGGTGGCAGTAAAATGAACTGAGTGGCAGTACATTTTTCAAAAATCGAACTTCGATTTTCGCCAATGGTAATCGGCTTCATCTTAGCCGGTAGACCCCCAGGGATGGTCTTCAATTACGCCCAGCTATCCATCATGGGAGGGGAAGAGATCGGTTGGCAGACCACCAGCCAGATGGTCCGACGACATAGCACAAGTAGCCGGAAAACAGTGGTTGCTCCTCGCGCAGGGTCGTGAGAGGTGGCGTGAGCATGAAGAGGCCTTTACCCAGCAGAGGGTGTTAACAGGCTGATGATGATGACGATGATGATCCACCATGAGACTATGTTTTTGACAGTTGAATTACAGCTATCGTTACATCTTTTCCCTTAACATTGGGAAAATTATTTATGAAGATTTTGCCCAAGGCACTGATCGACGCCAGATAGTTTTTGGGCGTCCGCTTTTCCGTGATCCAATGATGCAAAGCATAAATTCAAAGCGGTTCCTAGATGATGCTTACATAACAGGCGTGGCCAAAGAATAAAGTCTTGGAAAAAATCGCGCACAAGAAAAAAAACGGCGACTTTCGACAAGTGCAGGATTTATTTGTAGCTTCTAGGATCTGGAATCTAGGCCTTAGATCCAAAAAAATAGTAAAGCCTAGGGATTCTTATTTGACACCTAGTTGACACCTCGTTTTTAGAAAAAAACAAAGAAGCTTTTTTTTTTTCTTTTTTTTTCATAGTCTGTTTTGAACATCACCTTTAAAATTGCCACTTTTGGCGGCGGCGGGTTTCATTCATAGGTTCTAGGATCTGGTATATAAACCTCAGGTTCTAAAAATAGTTAAGCCCAGGGATTATCATTTGACGCTTCGTTTTACCAAAAAACGCATCCGAAAAGAAGATATGATTTTTTTTTCATTGGCCGCGCTAGTTGTGCCTATTAATGGGCCTCTCAGCTCGGCCTAGGCAAACACAGACCTATCTTTATGGCCCTGGCAGTTAAATAAACGCTACACTAATATTGACTCGCGCCTTCGCCTGCCGGCTATTTGCGGGGCCTATGACGTTGACGCCTCGTGGTCTAGTGTTAAACTAAGTGAACTCTATAAATACATTCCTCCATTTATTATTTCAGTTTTGGTCTATCGCGTGAACAATTCCACACTAGATATCTATGGATGGGTTGTTCCTTCTTTGCCACACTTTTTTCGCTTTCCTAAATATGTATAAAAGTCAGCGCAGCCCTCTCGCCCGTAGTTTTCAACATTTTAATTGATTGTAAGAGAATTATTCAACTTTGGACGATTAAATATAGCTGCAGATATGGATAATAAAGCTATCGACATGTGGACACACTTTTGGGGTTATTTCATATTCCTAGTAATCAAAAAAATATCACTGAACTTCGGTTCAAAGAAGTATTTTCAACTAGAAATGTGAAATTTAAAGTGTGTCCAGATGTCGATAGCTTCATTATCTAGGTATGTCTGCAACTATATTTTTTCGTCCAAAGTTGAATCCTTCTCTTACAATCAATTAAAATGTTGAAAACTGCGAGCAAGAGAGCTGCAAAGCTCCAGGGGATTCTTAATCGGCCTAGCTTACAGAAACCACAAATCGTGAGGAAACTCACCGCTTAGCATAAAAATGCTGAAAAAATTTACCTCGGTACCCCAGACTCCTGACGATATTTTATGGAAAACCTGTGAGTTGTGACGTCTGTCAACAAACAAAGTGTCAAAACAAAACGGTTTTGTAGACGTAACTTAATTGCACGATGAGGAAAAGAGCAGTTCTTTGCAACAAACAACAAAAAGTTTCCCTTTACACCCCCAGGCCCTAAAATGAATACAAAACAAGTACAACAAAGGTACAAAAATAAGGTGCCCAAAAAGAAAGGGTGCCCTACCCGGCGTCGATCAGTGCAGCATGAATAAAACAGTCTCGGGAAGTCGGGACGAACATATCCGAGCTAGAGATGAAGCGCCACGAGCGTAGCAAGTGGTTAAAAAAAATTTGAGTGTAACGAGGTATTCAGAAGCACGAGACGCAAACAGGTAACAAACTGCTAATCGCACGGGGTAAGCAGTGGCCAGAATCCTAGTTTCATAGCCAAAACGCTGCCCTAAAAACTTTTTTCACGACACAATTACATTTCCACGAAACTTTCACCGACAGAACTTCTGTCCCTACGTACTTTTGGGTCAAAACGGCCCTTTTTAAAAGCGGCAAACAAACAAGTTTGAAATGAAACTTTGGCCTCTCGTTAGGAGTTGGTAACTAAAAGCGTGATGCCACTTTGTGAGCGGGGGTCGCTCCCGAGAGGTCCTCGATCAAAACTGAAAGATAGGTATAATTTTATGATTATTTACTAGCTTTTGCCCGCGACTTCGTACGGTACTCAAGTCTTTATTGCAACCTAAGTGTATAAGATCTTAAATAACATTGTAATATGTGAGGAACTCTATGGGACCCTGTCAACAGCAAAACTTAAAAGCTAGGTAAAAGAAATATCTCAAAAATTGGGTAGTTATTGGAGATCTTTTATATTATAACTAGGTTGGTATTTAATACCGAGCAACATTTGTTTTCTTATCTACTTAAGTTGGGAAGCAGCGTGGCGGAAAATTAATTATCTTTTCAGTTTTTTTTTTAAGCAAAACTGAGCTATTTTTTGCTCACGGCAATTTCATTATTGTAAACAGCAGAAAATTCAGCCGACTCTAACCACACAATTTTACACTAATTTAGCTTTAAGTTCTGCGGCTGATTTTACGTTCCGACATATTCAGCTGTTATGACACACCATAAGCGCAGCAAATTAGGTCCGATTGCCGCCGAATCACCGTCGAACCTATAGCAGTAACAGACGATCGAATTTGGTACGGCCGAACCACGAACGCGGTGCGGTGTCGAACCATATTCGATCGTGTATAGAATGGTATATCGAACATTATTATTATTATTTACGGTTCGGTTGGTTCGAAGCGTTTGCACATCGAACGCATACAATACGCACTGCTGACAATGAAACGAATGGGCAATCTGTGGTTCGGTACGGTGATGTGGCGTGAACAGCGCACCGAACATTGCGTTGGTTCGGCCGCACCAAATTCGATCGTCTGTTACTGCTATCACGCTCGACCGAAGTTCGATTGTACGCTATAACTCGACGGAATTTCGGCATAATGTATCGTCAGCCTCAGTAATTCAAATAGCATTGCAGGCGTAATCACGCCAAACTTCGGACGCGGAATTTCCTCATAGTGTGGTTAGACAAAGCTAGAAACAGACAAAAAATCTCTTGTAGAGACTAGTTTTCGGACGGCTTGGGAGCAGCCCCTTCCAGCAAAGTTCCCCACGGTTTTATTTATGGATCCAGCTGAAATGTAAACTGTTGTTTAGGTCTCTCCTCAGCTTAGAACTCGCTTAGGTTTAGATTCAGCACCCAGGAGTGTCTTTAGCAAAATTCTATAGTAAAGTGATTTGGAGTTGGATTATTACTGATAAAAGTTTGTTTCAAAGTGTTTCGTAGAATATAAAGAAGTGATTGGTATGTTGGTGTATTGGTGTATGCGGTGTATGTGTATTGGACTAGTGTATGCCCGTGTGAAAATGCCTTCTTTCAGAGAGAGAGAGAGAGAGAGAGGGAGAGAGTTCGGATTTTTTATTGCATTTTTAGGAAAATTTAAATTCCTCATTTTTAACCCCCAACCCAAAAAGGCGGGATTTTATAAGTTTAACCGCTATGTGTAACTGTCTGTGGCAGCGTAGCTCTTATACGGGTGAGTGTTTTTAGATTTATCAAAATCGTTTCAGTCGTTTATGAGATTCTTATTTAAAGTTTAAATGTCGGGGGTGTTTACATTTTTTATTTAGTAGTTATTAGGAGGAATTGCCAGAAGCTTTGAGTTTGTTTCAAAATATTGTCACGAACAACACTCAACTCACGTCCGACAAATTCAGTACGGGTTGGGGACCGTAATACAATTTAGCTCCTAAATTGGCTAACCACTCCTTGGTGATCTCTGCTCCCCCATTATATGTTAGGAGGACCGGTGACCAGAGAAAGGACTGGCCGCAGTGACGGGGCAGAGTCAACACTACAGATTATGGCTACGAATAAAATAAATTCATACCAATCCCTCTCTCAACGTTTAGAGAAAATAAAAAAATATATACAACGTGTTACAAAAGTACCTAACTCTTCTTTTTACAGGGTAATAGCACCCGGTGATAAGGATCACAACCAAAATTATTTTTTTGCTCTATGACGATCCGTTAATTTTTAAATTAATAAAATGTGTACGATGTGGAGGTTAGAAAAGTATTTTTTAAATATTGTTTTCATCTCCCATGCTCGGAAAGTACCCTGTTACTTTAAACATGCTATCGTAGAAGATCCTTTTATAAACCGCTTTGTACTTTTGTGCGCAACGAAATTTGAACTCGACGCCCTAATAAAAAAAAAATAAGGAACTCCTTCAACTTGTAGCATTGCCTAGCAACGGGTTGTTGATTTTATGACACTTCACGAAGACACGATTTGTAATCAACAACCCGTCGCTAGGCAATGCCACATACTCCTTTGTGAAGAAGCAAAAAAGAAGGAAACTCATTTCACTAACCTCTATGGTAGGTACCTAACTACCTATGTCTATTGTTTGTCACGCTTGGCTAACAAAATCATTTCCTCGCTTCTGTGAGATGAAAAGTTTTGTGTTTCGCACGAATGCAATATTATTTGCGTTTCGTGCTTCTGAATACCTCGCTACGCTCAGGTTTCTTTTTTTGAACCACTCGCTACGCTCATTGCTCAATTTTAGAAACCTTCGCTAGCTCGGTATTCAATACAAGCACTCGCCGCAAACAATAATTTTGCATTCTTGCATAACAAATAACTATTTCATCTCCCATGCTCGGAAAGTTTGCTGTTACTATAGTCCGTTTCCAGGGCAGGCGGAAAAGCGATCATTGATACGAAGTACTATGTTACCGTAAAAATATAACGATTCGTGTCGCACTCCGTCACTCTCCTTACATTTCTGTATCGTTTGGATATCGAAGCGTGTTTTTAGGTACGGGGTGGGGTGAGAGTTCCGGTCAGTCAGAGATAAAAAACCTGTTTCAACGTGCTACAGGTAGCGTCATGAGTTATGAGCGCTCGACGAATCTGGTGGGGATTTCTGCGCAAGTGTGTACAATCGCACATCCTCATCATCAGAAAACGATTGTGAAACTGACACTGATGAACGTGACATCCCTGTTTAATATACTTAATGTATACTCATACCAATCTGTTTTTTTTTCCGCCACTTTGGTGTCGTCTCACCTTAACATAATTGTTTAATAATTACTAAACCTCATCGCTCATTAATGTGCCAGTTCGTAGTAAACTTGTCAAAAATTCAAAAAACCTTTGGCATAAAAAATGTTGTTTATTTCTGTGATCCGCTCAAAGGTTAATGATCGCTTTTCCGCCTGCCCTGGAAACGGACTATAGCAACTTACAACCGTGTAAAACCCGAATTTAACCAATCTGCATTTTTGTGCACTTCGAAATTTGTCGTATTTCATCATAAATTCAAAAAGTCTACGGTCAAAATGTCATAAAGCCGAAAGTCACACGAAACAAGTAGGGCTGTGGCATCTCATTGCTTTTCCTGCGTTTCTTTGCAAAAGAAACCTCGAAAGCCGGTCACGTATACTTTGTTGGTTGTCAAGACGTTCCTTTGTAGCCGATTGTTTCCTTCCGTCACTAAAGCCAAGCTTTGATGCAGCTCACACTGCTCTAGTATAAATTCGGGTCGGGTCCAGTGGCGTAGCTAGGTAGCCAAGGGCCCTGGGACAAAAAGCAAACTGGGGCCCCAACTAAACTGTTTAGGTTTTATCAAGTCAAAATATCAAAATGGCCCTTAAATAAAAACAGTCTAAAACGGAGAAATTAACTCATGAATATTTCCTTAGAGAATTTTTAGCTATTTCAATACGGTTTGGTGTCAGGGTTCGAGGGGGTCCCCTGAGTTTGGGGGCCCCAGGACATTGCCCCTCCTTGCCCCTATGTACCTAGCTACGCCACTGGTCGGGTCATAGCTATTTTCAGCTGAACTGAAGGCATATTCTCGCTCCGTGTCAAAGGTGAGAATGAAAGCGGATTAGGATTGTCTGTAGGGGTATTTTGGAGCTTTTCCGCCTCCGTTTGATACCTCGAATAGAGGCAGTACCGCTGTCCTGTTTGAGATTTTTGAAAGAGTGAGCGAAGCGAGTATGGAATTAAGTATTTAGGTATCTGAACGTCATGAAATTTGGCAGGCGAGTAAATTAAACAATAATTTTCTTTATTTTCGAACATAAACCAAATCTGTCATGGAGTTGCCGAGACATGGGGTTGAAAAGCACATAGCGAGGTCATAGTTCGGGGCGAACTACTTACTACTGGGCCCTGTTGCACGTACGCGACAAGTCGACTTATTTGTCGAAAATTGACTTATTTGTCAGATTGTCAAGTAAATGGTGTTGCACAAACATTACAAATAAGTCGGACTGCGACAGGTGACTTATTGACAAATTGTCAGGACTTGACAAGTGTTGCACAAAGCTCGACAATTGTAAAAAACCATGGTAGGACTCACCGACAGTTGTTATTGACAAATTTGTCATAGTAAGTGACAAATTTGTCAGCTCTCGACATATCCATAATCACCTGTCGGAATAATTGGCAAATATGTCGAGTCATCTTGACAATTTATGGTTGCACAAAGCAAATCCGACAAGTTTTTCACGACAATTTGTCACTTTTTGCCTGTCGAGTAAAATCTTTTGTGCAACAGAAATATGTCAAATTGTCGCGACAATTCGACAAATTTGGCAATTTGTAGCTCGAAATCTTTGTGCAACAGAAACTTGTTGTCGGACTGTCACCTATCGTTGTCACGTTCGTGCAACAGGGGCCTGGTAGACGCCATCACACACGCGTGTGATGAGGCCTCGGTCCTCAGACTAATACTTACCTCCTGAAATAGAGGATGATACAATTTGTTAGGTTATTCCTCCCTTAGGAGTTAGGATTGACCGGGTGCGATTCTGATACGTACGGTACGACATAAAAATAGGTAGGACAGAACTTTACATAAGCTAAAACGATTTTGAACGAGCGAGGCGAGAGAAGTTCTCCGAGTCTACTTGAACAATCCGGCGTTTGTATGTATGTATGAATCTTTTTTCGACGGTAACTTGGGTACCTATCGTTGGTCGTAACATCATATTTGGTAGACGGGTAAATGAAACAAAAATATTTTTTAGTTCGAACAGGGGAGCCAAATCGGTCGAGGGCTTGCCGAGATATGGGGTCACGACTTCACAGTTTGGGGCTAGCCGGTCCGGGACGTGACTGTCAAAATTAATCTGTGTTAAGAGATATTTGACAATCACGTCTCGCTTCTATGGCCACGCCTGTAAGCGCCATCTATGAAGTGTTTTGAATTTTTGCTTTGAAAACGGGCCATTTGTGCCGATAGTTTATCGATGCACCTTCCCGAAGGATATGAATTCAGGCAATGTCGTCGGCACGGCTATTATGTGAAGAATAAATTCGTAAAGAACGAGACGGCCTTTGCGACGCGCCCTGAATTCTTTGATTAATACTTGGATCTGGGTCATTGTTTTGGGCATAGATAGATTGAATAGACTTGGTGTTTACAAATTATACAACGTAGCTTTAGATTTATCCGTTTGAGATATTATTATAATACCACGTATACCGCAAAACACGAGCACACAGAACTTAAGAACTTTTTCAATGCTTCCTAAAAATTTGTTTGCAAAAAGCCAACGCATATTATTTTGTGGAGACCTCCTATTTTAGTATTTATATTCTAGCTGTTTTAGGATCTAAAGGAAATCACAGGACTTTTTCACCACTCTAGACGCTATAAATCCGGTAGTCAAAAATCGTCAAAAACTGTCATTGCCTAACCCAGGTTTTATTCTATTAGTTGGTCTATTGATGGCACTATAAACTCTCAGCTTTTATTTTAGCCAACTACAAAAAGCATGATATTAATTGGGTACCTATATATATATATTTGCCATCGGCTCTGAGTAGCTACCACGAGTGCGAAAAAGCTGTGCCGGACGTCTGTCATCCTAATACTAATAGTAGTAAGGTTGTTTATCCAACTTATCACTTTCAGTGACAGAGACAGTAAGCACTCTTGGTAGCTTCTCTGAGCATTTAAATCGTCTATATCCTGACAGTAGCTTTAGTGTTTTCCATGTAAACAAAACTCGGCAAAAACCACTCTTGCTCTATGCTTACAGCGCAATAATAAAAAAAATGCTGTTTGTTATTTTCTTTTCCCGCATCCTCACATACAGATAACATCTCTAAGCTTGTAACTGTATCCTACGAACTGGTGATCTCTACATTCTTACCAATATAAAGAATTTCGGAGGTCAATGCAAAACTCATGACTGGAGTAAGGCATTTTTCGCCCGCACCCGATGCCCCTTAAAACCATAGGCGGAGAGTTTATAATTCAACCAAAGAGGTTTTTTTTTTCTTTCAGGAAAATGCAGAAGTTTCAGTTAAAATACAGACTTAAAGCTAACATAAAAAAAAAATAACCATTCGAATAAAAGGAACTCTACCAAATTAACACCACTGTGGGGAGAACACGTCAAGAAGAATGACGAAGCGCATAAATCGCATAATATTAGCCACTGATAGATAGATAGATAGATAAAAGATTTATTAAATTTCCAAAACACAGAATACTACAGGGTGCACTCTTAGTCGATAGCGGAGCTTTAAGTAGGCTTGCTACTGATCAATACAAACAACTTGTACTAGGTGGCGAAAAAAATGGAGCGAAAAAAATATCAGCTGCTTCATACATTTGGCGCAGTACTGAGTCGATCTTTTGTATGGAACAGCTGATATTTTTCACGCCCCATTTTTTTCGCCACCTAGTACAAGTTGTTTGTATTGATCAGTAGACAGCCTACTTAAAGTTCCGCTATCGTGTTAGAGTGCACCCTGTATAATAATAAATAGGACAATAGAAAATAACTTTAATACTGATCATCCCCATCATCCTCAATAGCCCTAAGTCCCTGATTAGGGGTGACAGGAGCGCCCCTAATAAGGGACTTAGGGCTCTTAAAACAGTTTTCCATTCTGGCCGATTTAGCGCCTTCATCTCAAGCTCGGATACCTATGCTCATCCTGATTTCTTGCACTCTGATCGAACGCCAGGTAGTTTTCGTGCGCCCTCTCTTCCGTGTTCAATTTGGACACCATTTCAGTGCTATTTTTACCCGACTATGCGAGGCAAAAAGGAGGGTTATGGTTTAAGCCGCATAACTTTGTGTGTTCATCTGGTCCCTCGCAGACCGGCCAAAAAATAATGTATTTTCGTGATCAGTTGGAGTCTAAACCACCAGCCTAGAAACTCCCAGCCTTGTACGATAAAATAAGTCGGTTGGTCATCAGCTCTCCAGCTAAAGTAAGACCTCTGTGATGGTACTGTGGTACAAAGTGTACTAACGAGGGATGCAAAGTTTTTCGCGCCCCTGTGGTTGTTTACATTTTATGACCGGTTCGGTGCATTCCTTGTTGATTATGGTGCTGGGCCCTGGTAAGAAAAGCCAATACAGAGAAAACTGACGTAAGATCTCACCTAAGTACGGTCGGCCACAGTCTATGATACCCCATGGCAGCTCTTACCACGTGAGGTATAAAGGCGCCAATCGAATGTATGGAACAGCTGGGGGTCTACCGGCTAAGACGAAGCCGATTACCATTGGCGAAAATCGAAGTTCGATTTTTGAAAAAATTTACTGCCACCCAGTTCATTTTACTGCCACCCAGTTCATTTTTCATAAATCGAACTTCGATTTTCGCCAAAGGTAATCGGTTTCATCTTAGCCGGTAGACCCCCTGATATTTTTTCGCTCCATTTCGTTTGCCACCTAGTACAAGTTGTTTGTAGTGATCAGTAGACAGCCTACTTAAAGATCCGCTATCGAATTCGATTGCACCCTGTAGAGCAAAACTTTCTAACCTATGAGAACTTTTCTCAGACAGATTGTTCGCGCGTGCCCACTTCGGATTGGCGATTTTCGCATTACCCAATATGCCTCAAATACTCAGAAGTTTCCATAGAATGTTAGCGAGTAGTATTGCTACTACAAATTCACAATTTTTCGTAACTTTGTAATAAAAATATTGGTTCAAAAACACATTCATCGCATAGGAAACACCCGCCGCGTAAAGACCTCTTCCAGTAAACAATTTGCGCTGACCTAAACATTTTAACGAGAGACCTTCTTATAGCACAGCTTCTCAATGTGTGGGTTAAGAAGTATATTCTTTGGGGAAATATCGTCGTCTCTACAAGGTGTTGTTTTGTAAAGTGGCACCCGACTCAGGAGTGATTATTTACAAGATACTGAAGCAAAAATAATTGTTTAAAAAAAACTGTGAAAAATACCAAAAAATCATTTAATTCTGGCCTTCCTTATTTATAAACGCTTGCGGCCGCACTCGCAATATCGGGCGCCACATCGCGCGCGCGCTTTGAGAAGGCCGGGGGTGGAGCCTCCTTGAATGACCTGAAAAATATCTTCCTCCTACTAACACTTGCTTTAAATTAGACCCAGATAATTGTTGGGTTGTCAAAGGTTGGGAATCGGTGTCGTATAATATGAATTTAATAAACGACAAGAGAACGCGTACACCCCTTTACCTTTCCCCGACTACGGAAACTCGACGAGGGTAAAGCGCCGCATCTAGCCAAGGAGGGCTAAGCTAGTTAGTTAAGTAATTAGGTTTGTTTATCGTTCAACTAAATACCTAGTAGTTAGTCAGTTAGTATTTTACTTTCCTTCGACACGCGTGACTTAAACTCTAAAGAATTGGAGTTAAGAGAGTTCATTATTTTCATTATTCTAAACAACAGAACAACAATAATTAAGCTGATTTGTTCTTTTGCTCGAAAAACCAGTGGTACTGCCCAGAAATCTAGTAGTTTGAGCAAATCTCATAATTGTTATTTTTTTGTTTAGAAAAATTATAAAATTACTTTTTTACTGTCGTGAAACAAAAATCAGCTAAGATACAAAAAAAAACTGAGAGAATTGTACATTTCCCGCCACGTTACTTTAGTTGAACCTGAAGTGCTACAAGAGTGCTATTAGAGTGCTATCAGAGTGCTACGAGAGTGCTGGTAGAGTGGTACTAGAGATGTACTAGAGAAGTATTAGAGTGCTACCACAGGGCAATTATAGTGCTACTAAAGTCCAACAAGAATCCTGCTAGAGTGCTATTAGAGCTATTAAATTATTGAACGAGCGAGCGAAGCGAGCGAAGTTCTCCGAGTCTACTGGAACAATCCGGCGTTTGTATGTTTGTATGTATGTATGTTTGTATGTATGTATGAATGTTCTTTCGACGATAACTTGAGTAAATTTGGTCGGAACGTTATGAAATTTGGTAAATTAAATTAAAATAATTTTTAAGTTCGAACATGAGCCAAATCGGTCGAGGGGTTGCGGAGATATGGGGTTGTTAAGTTTATATGGGGTCGCGAGTTCACAGTTCGGGCGAACCACTAGTATTTATTATCTAGGTTCTATGTCTGTCGTCTTAAATAAGCTAATAGTGGGACAATTTTTTTTTTTTTTTTTCACTAATTGTTCTAATACTTTTCTGTCTTTAGATTAAATATTTCTCAGAAATTCTAATCCGAGCAATAAAGTTGCTATGAAACTAGAATAATTTAATAATGTAAGTAAGTACCTAGCATTAATATTTTAAATTTAATTATATGCTAATTTTAGTCAGCTCAAGTTATTTCGAAGGCAGCGAAATTCGTACTACTCTCTAAGGTCACATTTTGTCGTAAAGGTCTTTATACAACGTGTAACGAAGAATGCTCCGTGTCTAACATGAATACATGAAACCTCTGAATAGCATTTTTTTTTATGAGGTGTGTAGAGAGTTACACAGAGAAAGGATTTCTTAAAATCATCCCCTGAAGGAGTGAAACGGGGTTCACAAGTTAGTATGAGAAAAGTTCACGCTAACGGGAACGCTAGTATCAAAAGCCTTTTCACAAAGCGCACGTGTTTTCAAAAGGTTTAAATAAATCACGCTGGTGGAGGATGGTGCAAATATGCCGAGCACTTGCATGGAAAAAAATCTGAAACGGAATTGGAAAAGGTCGTCATGTTACCGCTTTGAATTGGTACATTTTGATGCCACAGCTATGCATAGATTTACATACGAAAAAAAACCGGGCAAGTGCGAGTCGGACTCGTGCACGAAGGGTTATATATAGCGGCTACAGAAATTCAACATCTGTGAAAATTCAACTGTCTATCATGGTTCATGAGATACAGCCTGGTGACAAACGGACCGCGGCGTCTTAGTAATAGGGTCTTTTACCCCTTTGGGTACGGAACCCTAAAAACCGGCCAACTGCGAGTCCGACTCGGTCACTGAGGGTTCCGTACCGCTATTCGTACCTATTACTGTTCCAAAGATTAGACCTTTAAAGTTAGAATAGACAGAAAGACAGACGGACAGACAGACAGCGTAGGCAGAGTAATGTAGTTTCCCGCTTTTTATTCATTAGGTAGTGCTAGTGAACTGTGGAACGAAAGTTCATCGCACGAAAAATGGACTGCTTTCAGTAGGTACCGAGGTGCTTAGTGTTAAATATTTTACTCCGAAGCGCGGACGGGTGACTGTGAGAAATACACCCTCCGGACTACCAGGCGAGAGAATGTAGGAGAGGCGAGAATTTAGCATGGCAGCCACTGAAAAACGACTGGAACTGAAAATTTTAAAATTATGTGGTGAAAATTTTCAAAATCAATGTTAAAATCGCGGAGAAATACGTACAGTCAACAGCACGTAAACCTTTACATATTCGATGCAAAGTCGCTCGTAACGTGACTGAACAGAGTGCACGCGTGTAAGGGTCGATGTGCTGTCGACTGTACACAAGACAGCACGTCAGAGTGTACACTTTTGTTGTAATGTCGCCCGTAACATAGCCTAGTAGAGTGCTAGCGTGTAGGGTCGACTATTTATTTTGGCGGAAAAACAGTTTTTTTGGTCTTTGGGAAAACAGATTTAAAATAAAGGCTTTGACGTTGTTTTGTTCGTTGTTCGTTTTCATCTGAGCTCAGTTTGATGCGATGAAAACGTCCATACGAATGCAAGCGGAGCGGCCGGTAAAATATAGGATTATTTAGGTAGGTACCTATAAGCCTTAGTAGGGGAAGGTAAACGTAGCTATGCTACATTTAACAGGAAAATAATTTAAATATTACATTACGTACCTACGAAAACGGGTAGGGTCTTTATTAAAGTGTGAAATAGGGATGGGAGAAAAATATAAATATCGATAATTCAAAACGATCTAGACTCTTGATAAATATGTCTTTTAATGACACGTCGAAGTTAAGTCATCATGATTAGCACTATAATGTTAACATCCTGAGGAAACCGCCGGTTTCCCGAATGTTAAATTCGCGTTGACAACAAACGCTTGTTACTTGTTTTTTATGCAAAAATATGAAAAGAAAATGTTTTAGGGTGTCATTAATAAGCCACCCTCAAGCTCGAGCTCAAGGTGCAATAGCAATAGGTGCAAAAAGCAATAGGTGATCTCAGAAAACAAAATCACCGAACAACAACAAGAGCTTAAGGTAGCTGTCAGCATATTACTAGTGGTTCGCCCCGAACTGTGAACTCGCGACCTCATATAAACTTAACAACCCCATATCTCGGCAACCCCTAGACCGATTTGGTCCATGTTCGAACTTAAAAATTCTTTTAATTTCATTTACCCGCTTACCAAATTTCATAACGATCCGACCAAATTTACTCAAGTTATCGTCGAACGAACATTCATACATACATTCATACATACATACAAACGCCGGATTGTTCCAGTAGACCCGGAGAACTTCGCTCGCTTCGCTCGCTCGTTCAAATAGACACTAGCTTGAACTTGACATTGACATTAGGCAAGGTCTCAAGTCGGTGATTTTGTTTTCTGTTTCTGAGATCACCTACTTGAGGTCGACATTGAGCTGACGACTATTAATGCCATCCCTAGCGCACTGAGTAGAAAGAAGAAACTTTACACTGAGGATTTTTTCTAGATTCAGCCACGATTCAGCCCATTTAGTCTAAGGGGCAGTAACGTTTCTCTGTCGCCATTTTTAAAGCTAAACTAGCCTAAAATCTCGACAACGAAAGAGCAAAGATTCCTCGCCTGCCAACAGTCTCTGATATCTTTAAATTGACCTAACCATATCGATGTTATCGATACCCAGCCGCGACTACCCCAACCCCTATGTTATATCCGGCTGGATGGAATTTTGATAAAATACCGGGCCATCAGCGCGCAAGGCTGAATTTAATCAGGCCCAATTTCTGACTAAATCTCCGCATCCGTTCTTCAAGGTTGATACTTCAGTTGCCAAAATTTGGAAACTTCTTGTGGCATTTTTTTCTTATCTTATCATATATGTATTTCTTATTGTGCATCTGCTGCTACTGTGTTTTCGCTCTCAGTCCTGTCCATCCAAAGGTTGTCTGGAAGAAATCGCTTTTAGCGATAAGACCGCCATTTGTACTGTTATTTTTAAATGTTTATTTGTAAAATGTTTTCGTTTGTGCAATAAACAGTTACTTACTTACTTACATTTTGGCGTTTATCAGTCACCAGTTTGATTCGCAGTTGTAAGAATTGTAATTTAGACCTCATAACATAACCTTATAATACCTTAACACTTTCAGAGGTTTTGGAACGTTAAGAATGAAGGAAATGGTTCTTGTGTTAAAAAAATGTGACGAACATTACAAGTTCGTTCTACTCATCAATACAAACCTTTAAGTGCAAAAGGTCAACTTCCCAAAAGGACCACTTCCCAAAACGACCACTTCCCAAAACGTCCACTTCCCAAAATGTAAACTTTTTTTTCTAAGTCCAGCACATCAGACTCTTACTGAAATGGAGTTGGAGGAGCTGATACTTTTTCGCAGTTTCGAGTTTTCTCGTTTGCCCCGTTTCTATTTGTAGTGATGACTTCAAGTGTGACTGGGACTTTTCACACCCTGTATACGTACATTTGAAATTATTGAAAGTTGAAAAAAAAATGCGTATTTCGGAATAACTCCCCTGAGCAATCGATAGCTCCGTGTTTGGTTTGTTGACAAATTCAATCTGTCATTCATTATTGTAATGATCACTCTTTGGGGAACAAAACGAGACGGTAGCGGTGTCGATTTGTCTCTAGTGTTTAGGGAAAACGTCGTGGGGAAAGTCGAATTAAAAGGGAGGTACAGAAGAGAGGGTGGTGGTCTAGTGGGTAGAACAGTGGACTCTGAAGCAAGAGGTACCCGGTTCGATTCCCAGTGCGGGCATGTATCTATGACTTTGTTTAATTTCAAAGTTACGTACATTTGTGAATTTGTAGTAGCAATACCACTCGCTAACTGTGAAGGAAAACATCGTGAGGAAACCCGCAAATCAGTTGGCTCCTCACGTATTGACCTGTCTTTCCTGTGGGCTTGGTCGACTAAGCTGTCAGGATGGTATAGGTGCTGGGCAAGCCTACTCCATCTAAAAACAATGTCCCAGGCACTGCAGCGCCGAGTGGTCTCTTCACCCATCTAGTGTGAGTGAAGGTGCCACTGGACGCTGTATAAATCATCTCATTACGTAGATGCAAAAGGCCTTAGATGAGAGACAGAAGAGAGGCCCAGCCCAAAAAACTCTACCTTAGCTTAGTGTGCACATCAACTTATTGTAGGTCGTCAATTTGTAAGACTCCAATTTTTTATTCGGAATAATACCGAACGGAATGTGTGTGGTAGGTCCATGGATTTGTATGAAGTTACTGCGTTTGGCATCCTGATTCGTTTTTTCGTATGGAAAAGTTTCGCCTATACGTGGCCGGCCTAACTCAGCTTGCAATTTGTCAGAGTCCCATACGAAATGATCCTACCAAAAACATTTTCATGTAAAAAATGCCATATAGCATAGCAAGACCAGGCCATATAGCTCGCACTGTCAAAAAGCTATCAGATCTCACTACACGTAGAGCCAAACTTCTAACTCTACGAGCCCTAACTTCACAAAGTCTAAAAATACTAAGGCCTTTGCATCTACGTAATGAGATGATTTATAAAGCGGCCAGTGGCACCTTCACTCACACTAGATGGGCGAAGAGACCACTCGGCGCTGCAGTCCCTGGGACATTGTTTTAGATGGAGCAGGCTTGACAAAGTCTACACTACACCTTAGTCAAAATATGTGGCTTGGCCGTTTCGTTACTAAAAGAACTTGTAATTCCAATTTGTCAGAGTCCCAGACGAAATGATGTTCTTACCAAACAGTCTGATGGATGTTTTGTTGACACAGCATCATGGTTCCAGCGATCGATATTGAATACTGATTATCAAAACTGGATTCCGGCCATTTGGTGACACATAAGTTAGCGATTTCTTAATCTCTGTCTCTTTTGGTAACGCTAGTGATGTACCAATGCATTGGATTTGAGTTGAGGACAGACTAGCGACCCTCCTGGCTATGCATGGATGTAATTTAGAAGAAAAGAGGTACGCTTTGCTCTGTATGTGCGGACTGCCACATCTAGGATACCCCATGGTAGCTCTTAGAGCGCGCGGCAAAAGGGCACAACAACCATCGAACAAACAGGGGTGTCAAAGCGGTTGGCTGACTGTACACAAACCTTCAGTAAAATTATATGACAATCAGGGACATAGAGCAAGAAGTATTACTCCCCATCTTGTGCTAGGTTTTCCATATCTAACCATCTCAAGCCATGTGGTGCTTAGACGTCCTCTATTTCTTTCTAGATAACATATTTTCTGAAATAATGCAATCTGTATGCTGCGTAATTAGGTACAGTGAGCCACACGCTAGAATGCCCCTGTTTGTTCGATTGGCGCCCTTATTCCGCGCGCGGTAAGAGCTGCCATAGGGTATCTGTGACTGTGGCCGACCGTACAAGCCACAAATGGTCTTTGCAGCCAAATTAAACATGGCAAGCCCTAAGAAAGCCTCAGTAATCTACTTCGGAATCCGATTTACATTTTAACGCGTCAATTATGTTAGATAAAAAATAAATATTTATACAAAGTCCGGAGTTAATTAAATGCGACCATAAAGGTCTTTTTTATTGCTCAGTTTGTTCTTTATTTCGGATACATTATGCAAAATAAAGTTGAAGAGAAACTGGGAATCTACGACTATGTCAACGAATAAATGTAACGAAAGGACATACTCGTAAGTTGCTACTTGGTTGTTGTTAGCCTGTGTATACGAAAACCGATTATTTTATAACACTTAGGTCCGTAAGACCAATCACAGGCTAGTGTCGATTAATTTTCATAAAAAACGCAAGGTTTAATCTATGGTCTGAGTTTAAAATGTGATTGATCTTACGGGCCTTAACCCGTTTTGAAATTGACAGCTGAAACAATTTGAATGGAAGAAAAATCTCGAATTCCTTCTCCTTTCTTAATTAATCCTTTCTCCTTAATCCTTTCTCGGACTACAGAAAAAGGATACATGGTTTACTTTGCTCCTAACTGTAAAAGCGTGATAGCATGTAGCCTATGTGTTATTCTGTTATCTAAGCCGTCTCCATTCCGAATTTCAGCCAAATCCGTCCACCCGTTTCAGCGTGAAAGAGTAACAGACACACTCACTCACTCAATCACTCACATGAGATGTGATGAAAAGTGAGATGAGAAAATTCAGAGCATGCGCGCTGCCTACAATGTTTGCAGTTTTCAGTCGCCTTTTTGGTGGTACTGTAAAATCTGACAAAAATCACGCTGGAATTTCTTCCTTCCTAGTTTCTTTTCTACTGCGCTTTTTCCAAAAATATTAGCACCTTTTATGTGGTTCTATTGCATTTATTCTATGACGTAGGTTCATTCTTCTAACTTACGTCTACGTCTCCGCGTTCGCCTCAAGATGTTTCCATTGCGTAAGTTTAAGTAAGTTTAGCTCCGTGCGAGATAAGGCTGTATAATCTGATTCAGTAAATAAGACTCCAGCTATATATACTCGTATTAATGGCCTGCTTCTGATGACAGATTTACGCTCAAATGCATGGTACTTTATGCCGTAACCTACCTATATTGTGTTGAGTATTTATACCTAGTGCACTCTTTTCCTTACTCAAACCATAGAAGTTAAAAACTAAAACCCGACTTCCAAAAGGCTTGAAACAAGACCACGCGCGAATAAACACAAAATCGATTGCTGTATCAGATACACGAAACGAGAAAAAGTACACTAGAATTTTATTAGGTGAGAGCTATCTAACACAGCCAGTTTCAAGTTGATATCCATAACAGCTTGCAAGGTAATTTCGCTGAAAAAAAGCCGCCAATTTTTTTTTTCAGCGAAAATATTTTTAAAACTTTTATGAATGTCCGCGCGATATTGACAAAATGTACCAAGTTGAATAACTCCCAATCGGAGCTCGAAACCCTTTACCGCAGTGGTTCCTAACCTCTTTTACCCCCTTAGGGGTAAAAGAGCTTTTCTGCCGGGGTATTACGCAAAGTATAGCACTCCTAACGCGAGTGGCAGCGAAAGGTGTCCGCCTTTATTGAGATTCTTTAACATTGAAGTAGGTACGGAGATTTTTCGGGCGCGCTCTTTATTTGACAAAAAACAAGAAAAATATATTGTCGTTTCCGAGCGAACATAAAGAAGAAAACTTGAGAACACAAAGCAATAGAAACCAGCCTTCAAATCAATCAATCATAATGACATTATTGAAAATGTTGCGTTAAAATGTAAGAAAATAATTAACTACTATTGTTTACTTGGATAACATAAGATCAGCTTTCCTTGGAGGTCAAAGGGGTGGCGAGACTGAAAAGGTTAGGAACCACTGCTTTACCGGAACCCGCGACAAAGGCATTTATTGAAAGTTTCCAATACACCCGACAACAAAAATAAGTTACCCATCAATTAAATAAAACCTCTGTAGGTTAGAAAATAGCAGTTTTGTACCAATTTGTTTAATTGTCCCCTAACACGCGATAGTTCCCAAACACTTTGTAGGTTAACTCGAGTTTTCTTTTAAGAGCCTTCGTTCGGCGTTAATAAATGAAATATAATAATTGGTACAGTCGGCGACACGCTAGGATACCCCTTTTTGTTCGATTGACTCAATTATAGCATTAATGGACCGAATTTTATTTCGTACCTTGTTTATTTATTCACCAGAAAGTTTAAACAGAAAAAAAAAATGAAATTACATATGGCGGTGTTAAGGCTAAAAGCGATCTCTTCTAAACTACCTTTGGATTAATATGACTGAAATATAACACAGTAGTAACTTAGCAAGTAGAACCACAATAAGAAAAGAAAATATTATGATACGATAAAATTAATTAAAATGTCGATGGCCAGTTACGTTGTATTTACGTAGATATGGTTATTAGTAAGTAGATAATGTGATTGTGAAACTTTCCTCTATGATTTCGCTATCAGTTTTCTTGAACTAATTAAATTAAATAGAATGATCATAAGTATTAGAAAACTCTACCCAGCCAGGTTTAATATTTTGTGTTTGTTTTCACATCCCTAAATTGAGATAATTTATGCAGCCTCCAGTGACACCGTCACTCACACTAGACGTGTGAAGTCACCACTCGACCAAGTGCCTGGGACATGATACGTAGGCCGACGAGGGTAGGTAAGCTGAGAAGATGGTATAGGTGCTGGGAAAAGGTAGGCACTTACTTGAAACAGGATTTTCCTTACAAACAAGATTCCTAAAACCTAAAGACATTTATATCTATCTATCCAGCCCATAAATAAGTGGGCTACTGCTGGGCATTCTTCCTTTTCACGCCAACCTCGGTCTAAAGCCAATCTTGTCCCTTTTCCTAAAGACATTGATACCTTATTATTTCCAAAAATCATTATGTAATGCATTTCAGAACATGAAAGACGAAAATTGTTGAAGCATTTTTATTTAAAACCTTTGCTCGTTAATTTCTAAAACTCATATTAAATCTTTAAATGTTTCCCTAGCCTAGCTTTAGAAAAAAACAAAAAGCGAAGAAAATTGTCGCCCACTGAAAAGCACCGCGGAAAGCACTCATCGCGGTTGCAACAAAATAAAATAAGCTTACCTTTCACGCAACCGTCCGCAAAACCGAATGCACTGCGCCAAAACACACACACGGCACACTCCAAACACAAAATTAATCCAATCTTGGACACTAACACACGGCTTACAATTTTGACACTTGAATTTAAAAGAAGCTGCCGAAAAAACAAACACTTCCGAAATAATAAGAAAAATAAAAAAATAATTGACACTTCGGAAATTCCAATTTCAAATTCAACAACAGCTCAACGACAAAGGGGCACAACTGCAGAATCCGAAAAAAGCTGCGAATCACACGCGAGACGCGCTTACTCGGAAAACAAAACACGCGAGTTCGAAATTCGAAATCCGCCGGACGCGAGACGCACGTTCCCGCCCGGTACCGAGGAGCGAATGCCGACTGCGCATGTTGCTGCGCCCCGAAGCAAAAGGGCTTATGTCGCATTGCGTTACATTCATTCCATTCCCGCTTCGGCTCGAGCTTGGGTCTGTCACGATAAGGGGTAGCTAGAAATTGTAAGGTTTTGCCCACTGCAGCCGTAGGAAGCGATTTATGAGAGTGCATTTACAAAGACATAATTTCTCCCTCTGTGAGAGCTTTTTGTCCTACATAATTTGTGTGTGGATTATGCTGATGAAAGGCAACTCCGGGTCATAACTTCGAGTTTTCATCGCTTATGAGCTTGTTTAATCAGTCCAAATTAACGCGGACTCGATTCTGATTGGATTCCCATTTATTTCGTTCCATAAAATTATCTTTTGAGCTTTTGTTTGCTGGTTCATATCGCCGAATCGTAAATATTTATTTTAAAGAGATACTTATTTACAGCCGGATGAAAACAGTTCTATTTATTTCATTGACTAATTATTTCTGATTTCTTGTGATTTCCAAGCAAAATGTTCGTATTTTGTTCAAATCGATCGTCACATCACACAACGCAGTAAATACAAACATTTGTAATAAATTCTTTAGTACGGGATTCTAAAGGGCTTTATGAAATGAACGAGAATTACAATTAGAAACCAAATAAAACATCTCAATTATTTTAGTAACGACTATTTTTAGACCTATGGCCTATAAAACTTCGCTAGATCCTAGAGTTATCAGCAGAAATCTAGATTGTTATAGAAGTAGACCATTTTTTTTATTTGTAGTCGACTAATGGATTCATGGAGCCTCTCAAAAACCTTTACTGAATTATGTATGTAACAAACTAATTTTTCAAGTAATTCAGATGTCATTAATTTTCTTGTAGAACTTAATAATAAAAAATCTGTCTTCTTAGAATTTTACTAGGAAACGCCTGTCTTTGAACGAAAAAGCAATAAAGAGAAAATAAGAATTCACGGAATAGAGTCTGGATCAAGAAACACAATTTAAAAGATTACTAGATAAGTCGGCGAGTGTAAATTCGTTTTTCGAAAATACAAGGAGACGGGTTTATACCTATTGAGTCCTTAAGTTTTGATTAATAATAATTTTCTAGGGAATCAAGTAAGTTAATATTTTTATTAAACCTATATTTTTATTTCCTCAAGTGACTTAGTAGCCGAAATGGAAAATTTCAAGTTCAGTCACGGAAACAATTCCAAAATTAAAAACAATTCCAAATTGCAAAAAAAAATCCAAAATGCAAAAAATCTATAAAAACATTGAAACACAATGAAACATTGAATTTATTCATGTTGTAATCGGAGTTTCAAGATTCGGAGGAAAATATTCTGGAAAAAACTAAGTTGGAGTCACAATCAAATAAAGGGAAAATCGCAACTTTGGACGCACCGGACATTTCAGATGAATGTGGTTCAGATCGGAAGAGCTGCAGACCGGAAACGGGAAGAGTAACGGACTTTGCTTTCCACTTATCGCGATTTGGGTACAACCGGAATACCTATAATAAAACGTTAATGCAAATTTTGTGCTAAAACCCTGCTTAATTGCTACGTAGAACTGATTAACCTGTATTTAGGTGGCCAGCTTAACCAGACCTCTCATTTGGCTTTGAAATTAGCCTCTATTGTCAGTTATTAAGTGTCAATAAATGCTGGGCTTTTCCGAACGTAACTTTTGATGTGTTTATGGAAAACTCATAAATTCTTAATTACGCCATTTTGCTTCGAAAGTAAAACGTCATAAGTACCTATTTGATATTTTTTGTTACACCTTTTTAATAATACTGTAGATAGAGAAGAGACCCATTGTGTAAGATGAAACGATAGAGTAAAAATTGTTATTTGTTATGCGAGGATGCAAAATTCTTGTTTGCAGCGAGTGCTTGTATTCAGAAGCATGAGACGCAAATAATATTGCATCCGTGCGAAACACACAACTTTTCATTTCACAGAGCGAGGAAATTAGGGGTATTATGTAACATGCACGAAAAACCATAGACAACTAGGTACCTACATAAAGGTTAGTGAAATGAGTTTCCTTCCTAGAACCTACGAATAAATCCCGCACAAGTAAAGAACGACCACTTCTGACCATCACCCTAATACATACAGGGTGTATTGAGTAAATGTGTCTGATTGTATTGGTATAGAAAATGGTTCCGCCTTTTAAGATGAAGAAATATAATTAATGTTCTACCCCAAGGGCAAGGGACTCAATTCTGATTCGTTTTCAACATCGGAAAACATTTTGACGAAATACATATTTTATGTGAATTTTCCACGAATTTTCAGAAGATATGTACCATCAGAATGTGGAAGTTTGTTCAGTGCAATTCAATTTGTAGTAGAGAATTAATTGTTTTCATAAGATAAGCATCTTCGGACATAGCTGAAGAGCTGGTGACCAATGGACTTATTTTGTTATACAAGTCTTAGCTTCTAGGCTGGTGGTTTAGACTTCGCTGATCACAAAAATATTTTTTTTCCGGTCGCTGTTGATAGTTCTATTTGTTTGACTTTGAAAGCGTAAATGTTTGAGTTGAGTATTAGTGTATTTAGAAAAAAAAAGTGTATCTTTGTGATCAGCCGAAATTAAACAACCAGCCTAGAAGCTCCCAGCCTTGTACCATCTCTCTTCGCTCACCCGTTCAATAATTTCAGGCTTTTCCAATCGTACAGAACCCGAATACAGGCCTTCATGATTAATGTTTTTCTTTTACCGTGAAACACGTGTCTGGGACTATTTACTATTTGTTATTTCGGTTACTCGGTGAAGGGACGTTTGAGAAATTACTTTTTTCGCGTTAGCTTTTTTGCCAACTGGGGTAATGGAATTGAGTGAACTAAGTGCTTCACTAAGACTATTAGTCGTATAATGAAACCCATTATAATATTACGGTTTAGCAAATTTTCAATTAAAGCATAGTTAGTTGTTGGTAGCCTGAACAAATATTTGTCCCACGCAAAGGTCTTCTCCCAGCGAGAGAGAGTTCGGGCTGCCCACTGCGGATTGGCGATTTTCGTGTCGACGCCAATGGTCAGTCGCTCGGGGCCCTTAGCCTGTAACGCAATGGTGCCAAAATGGGCTTCCGGTTGACGGTTTTAATTACGATTTATTGATGCTGTCGGTCCAGTCTCGGTCTTTTTAATGTTATTGTAGTACAGCAAAGAATATTATGAGTCTAATCCTAGAGGATTAGTTCGCTGGTTGTAGGAGAACAACGAAAAAATCCCGGTTTTGTCCTTCTACCTAGGACGCCATTGAGACGCCATTGAGTTACAGACTAAGGCCCCAGGTTATCTCACGATGTTTTCATTCATAGTTAGCGAGTGGTACCTATTGCTACTACAGTTTACTACTCACAAAAAAAGTCACCTGGATTCGAACCTAGGACCTCAAGCTCTCGTGTCCAATGTTCTTACTAGACTTTAACAAAAATTCGACCAAAATAAAAATAAAACTACTTCACTGGTGAAAAGGTACACTGTTATTAAGCTTCTGCATTGATAAAGATTTTTATAAAGATTTTTAAACACTTTTTGTATTTTTTACGTGCTAGGGAACTTTATAAAGATTTTTATAAGGTTAAAAAATTCCCTCGGGACAGGATTTGAACCCGCAACCTTCTTGCATTCCGTGCAGGAGCTCTACATTGATTCCCAGTGATCTGATGCTGTCCGTTCCATTCTCCATCTCCGAAGTTCTTCATCAGATCTTCACCATTTTTTATGGGACCACACGGTAAGTCCCTATACTTACCGTGTGGTCCCGTAAAAAATGCAAACATAAAAAATAATAATCAAAATCGGCCCACCTAGAAAAAAGTTCTGAGGTATCAAACATAAAGAAATATAAAAAGTATACAAGTCGAATTGAGTACCTTTTTCCTTCTGTTTTGAAGTCGGTTAAAATTAAAACAATAATTTCGGAAACAATATGGAATCGAGCGAGAACTTTGGCGCAGTTTAAAAACAAAACCCCCACTGTGTGATTCGATTTTAAATTAAAACGGCACAGCCTGCGCACTAAGTAGGACACAGAAGAAGCGGCCAGGCGCTGTAGCATGATACGACAAACGATTTTGTCACTGAACCGATTTCCCTTAGGCCACGTGGTCCGACCGGCTTGTTCGATCGGTCGGACGACCAGTATTTTTCTTACTGATGGGTCGATTGATCGAACTTCTAAGTTCTTGTAGTCCGAGTGTCGAACTACTAGGACTTTTACATTTCGTTCACTTAGTTGAAACTAGATCCCTAATCCAACAAAAAAAGAACGATTGCAATCTGCTTTTTGTATTTTCTAAAGCACTAACCCGTGCTAGGGAACTTTCTTGCGCCTGCACGTCATGCAAGAGGTTGCGGGTTCAAATCCTGTTCCGAGAGAATTTTGGACAAACGTAGGCACATGTGGCTAAGCGCGAAAGTCGGCATCGTGCAACTACATCACATACATACTCGTACGTTTTATAGCTCACATAGACTCGTATATTGTGGAATTCTAACAATATTACCTATCTAGACCTACATACATTCGGGTCGAATTGATAACCTGGTTTTTTATGAAGTCGGTAAAAATTAGACCTTTTTACCTTCTTGTGTTCGAGGGTGGACACAATTATTGCGAACACTCAGCGTCATTAGAACTTGTATTGGCGCAATGCTGGATTTGTAGCGAGTAGCGTTGACAGCTAGAGTTTGATGCTGTTTTCGGAACGCCCGATAGAGGTCGCTACATAGTCATTCGGTAAGGACAATCATATTCCAGTGTTGAGTTCATTTACATTCCAGTCCATCCCGCAGGTAGCTCTTGACTGGAAACCCGCCGGAGGCTCACGTCGACCTGGAAGACCGTCCCAGACGTGGAAGAGAAGAGATCCGTTCTCTCTGAGACGAAAGAGAAGGGAACAACCTGGCCAGAATGCTTTCCCTAGCCATGAAGAGAGATAAATAAATTGAAGGCCCTTGTTTCGGCCCCAGACTCCATGGAGGAGTAAAGGGATCATAAAGAAGAAGAATAAAGGCCTTTGCATCCACGTAATGAGATGATTTATACAGCGTCCAGTTGCACCTTCACTCTCACTAGATGGTCCACTCGGCGCTTCAGTGCCTGGGACATTGTTTTAGATGGAGTAGGCTTGCCGAGCACCTATACCATCCTGACAGCTTAGTCGGTTTAGCCCACAGGAAAGACAAATTCAGAAGAAGAATAAGACATTGTTTATAAATTCTATAAAATCTACTCTATAAGTAAGTAGGGCTGGGGACTTCTAGTAAGTAAATAATGAGCCGTTTTCACGGCAGTCAAAATTCGCTGAAGATACCTATTATTAATCTGTGTAAGCGAAATTTGACAGCCACAACCCGGTTCTTGTATGGCCAAGCCTATGAGCGCCATCTACCAAGGGCTTTGAATGCAGCTTTTAACTAGGTACTGTCAGTTGAAAACGGGCCATAACGGGTCAGTTGAAAACGTCAGTGACCCTTTTGGACACTACAGTACACGCCGTCACCCGAACTATAGGTAGGTACCCTAATCTGTTTATGTTTTGTCTGATATATTTTAAATTTAATTTGTTGCTACCTGTATCAATTATTGAAATTATGTGTGTGTTGTGGTGTCTAAATAAATGATTATTCTATTCTATTCTATTCTATTCTAATAGAATAACATTGAGTGACAGCAGTGCCGGCGTTCTGTCGAACTATCTTGGCCGGACTGGCCCCGTCAGTAACTTTTCCAATCTGCGGAGCAACAGTGATGGACTGACGGACGGAACGAATTTCTGACGATATGGACGTTGAACGCTGAACACATAACACCCACATAAAGTCGTTCGGCAGCCAAAACCTCTAACGCTACCTTTGTCTAATTTTACAGTAGAATCAAAAATGTAGATAATTAATCATATTTTACGGTCGGCCACATTCTAGGATAACCCATGGTAGCTCTTACCATGCGTGGCAATACTCGCAACTCCCTGGGGGTCGCCAAGCTACCTTAGGGGGGTCACGAATCTAGGCACAACTAGCGCCGTCAATGGAAAAAAAACCTTTTCTTCTTTTTGGATGCGTTTTGTTTGCTAAAAACTCTTCATTAGGTTATCAACGCGAGGCTTAACTATTTTTAGGACCTAAGGTTTAGATTCTATTGCCACTTTTGGCGATAAAAGATTTTATTCGTAGGTTCTAGGATCTGGAATCTAAACCTTAGGTCTTAAAAAAATAAAGCCTCGCGTTGATAACCTAATGAAGAGTTTTTAGCAAATAACGCATCCAAAAAGAAGATATGATTTTTTTCCATTGGCGGTGCACTGTGGGCTGGATTTTGGCTTTCATAGACATAGAATCTTTTTCTAGAAATTGTTCACTTTTATGCTTGAATATGTTTTGGAAGACCAAGAACATGCATGAAAATAGCAACATTGAGGAATAGCGTTGCAACTGTAACACACAATTTTTTTTCTTTAAAAAATTGTATGGAGCTGGTAAGAAAAAAAATGATATCACGCATATAACCCTTTTGTACCTACTGCCTAATCAAAACTTATGCTTCGCCTGCTGGCAACCTAGCCGGGCAGTAGTGGATTTTCAGCGAATACCTTGGCGTAGGTACTTGTATAGGCTACATGTTAATTTACTAAGGTACAGTCGGCCACTCGCTAGGATACCCCTTTTTGTTCGATTGGCGCCCTTATGCCACGCGCTGCCATGGGGTACCTATCCTAGACTGTGGCCGACCGTACCTATGTACTCTTTGTGTCAACTCTAGCTCTTCAGATCAAACGTAAACAGAAGTGTAATCTTTTAGTTTTAATTTTATTGCCACTAAACTTAAGTAGAGAGGTGCCTACCTGTTTGTTCTACTACGATTACTTTCAACTTTAAGTGTGTCATTAAATTACACTATTCTGTTTTTACTCCCCTTGTGACGTTTTTAATGTCATCTCATTTGATTAGATTGGGAAATAAAAGGTCTACAATGTTACAAAACAAAATATTCATAAAAACCGGCCAAGTGCGAGTCGGACTCGCGCACGAAGGGTTCCGTACCATTATCTATAAAAACGGCAAAAAAAACGTTTGTTGTATAGGAGCCCCCTTAAATATTTATTTTATTAATATTTTTTTTATTTTAGTATTTGTTATTATAGCGGCAACAGAAATACATCATCTGTTAAAATTTCAACTGTATAACTATCACGGTTCAGCCTGCTGACAGACGGACGGTCAGCGGAGACTTAGTAATAGGGTCCTTTAGGTACGGAACCCTAAAAAGCACTCTTTACCAACCGAAAATAAATATTAGTTGTATATTCAGCACATCTAGCACGAAGGACTATTGCTCGTTTAGAAGCCCCATTAGAATATTTCCGAATTTGCGGCCTAAGATCAAAACACCCACAGCACAACATAGTAGTTATTTCTATCTCAATGTGGATATCGCCCAGTTCGTACTGCGGGGCTCGTTAAAGCATATAAAAAACAGTTCCAATTTCATTACCTCCCGCTCGGACCTTATTTTATGGTCACCGTGTCCTTTTTACTGCACAGGATGTTCTGTGTTGTAAAGGGGGGTCTTATTTTTGTAAATAACAAGATGAAGACCACGGTTTTTTTTTTCGATATTGTTAATCGTTGATTAAACAGTGTGAAAGATACATGGATACAATATAAAAAAGAAAAGTCTAAAGATTTATTTTGTGAATGTTACGGTTGAAGTATGTGTTTGATGGCTGATAATAGTACTCAACTTCCCAGTAAGTGAATGACAAAATTAAATACGTTATGCAATTCTCCCAAAAGATAATAAATATAACGGCAAAATATTAGAGGAAAAATAGAAAATTCAAAAAGGACTATAAAGCGCAAGCACCCATCCTAGACAGGCATCAAAATAAAAATAAAACTGGACACTTATACACAGCTGTAGTGAGTGATGCATTTAGACCGAACTAACTGATCTTTTTTGCGTCATTCTTTTTTATTGTCTACATTTTAGGTGGGGGCGGGGGGTTAACTAGGTACGCACGACAGAACATCGACCCTTACATGCTAGCACTCTACTCGGTTACGTTACGGGCGACTTAACAACTAATGTGTACAGTCTGACGTGCTGTCGTGTGTACACCACTTTCTGTTCTGCTAGCTTATTATGAGCCGCAATATCGAGGTTTAAAGCTCGATACAACTATCTCCCTCCCGCTATATGTACCGAAAGAGTGAGAAGAAGAGATATTGTATCCATGTTACAGCTAGCTGCTCTACAAAATGATGATTTATTGGATAAAACTAGTAGATCGGTATTATAAACCACTGCATAATGGCCAAGAAATAGGCAGGTAGATGAAATGTAATTTGATACTACTAATTTAATTACGTTCACTAATTTACTTGTAAAATGCAATTGTTGATGACCAAAGTCCAATCTTAATTTCAAAGTGATCATTCGCTCGCTGCAAACACTCCTTCTCTATACATTCTACACTCAGGTGGTGCTAAAATATGATCACCCTGTGGACGAGCGGGTACTCCGTCCGGCAGTTATAAAAGTTTATAGGTCCATCCTGGGACATCCTATCAATTGCTTACATTAAGTCCTCCCTATTCCCTATCGATACAGGCTACATTATAACACGGGAATGCTGCCCTAGTTCCGAATATATTCTGTTCTACCTTGTTAAGAAAAGATTATTTTATTTTACTCAATGTTTATTCCTTTCCAATTTCACTGGAGAAGATTATGCTGGTCCGTTTGTCACGCACACAAATATCTGAAAACATCATTGAAGTTTCATTCTGAAAATGTATGAAAATCTTTATTGGTCATTTGATTGTTCGTGACCATCGCAAGTGTGATCCTAAGCAATTCAACCCGTTTTTTTTTTTGTTTGTTACCGCAGAACTTTTTTCTAGGTGGATCAATTTTGATGATTATTTTTTGTTTAAAAGGGTATAATTATTTATATACTTTGCGTTTGGTCCCATAAAAAAATAGTGACGATCTGGTGAAGAACTTCGAAGATGGAGACTCGAACTCCTCAACGGACAGCAGCCAATCACTCGGAATCAGTGCATAGCTTAATAACAGTTTCCCTTTTCAACAGTGAAAACTTTTTTTTTGTTATTTAGTCATATTATTTAACGTTTTGTTTGACGCATTGTTTATACTTAGTTGCGTTTTTTGAGGCAGTGTACCCGCTGAAAGTTGGTGCCTAAATAGGCTGGAAATCAATTAGACAGTGCACCACCGCGAGTGGGTACCTAACTCATTGTGTTCCTTCCCAACCACTCGCCTTGCCGGGGCTTTTTGGTGAATCATTGTTTGCCAAGTCTGGGGAGTTCCCAAGTCACACTGATGGTTTGACACTCGTTTTCATCAATATTTCCTAAGCTATGGCTGGCTTCCTAACAATGTCCCAGGCAGTGCAGCGCCGAGTGGTCTCTTCACCCATCTAGTGTGAGTGAAGGTACCACTGGACGCTGTACAAATCATCTCATTACGTAGATGCAAAGGGCTTTATTTTTTTATGGCTGGCTTAGGATCCCACAGTGGTCTAGAGTTCAGCAGTCTGAGTTCGTAGATCTGCGTCCACTTTTATTAATTTGGACCGTCGTCGCGGTCTGGGGCTTAATAATTGTCTTTTGAATCTATCGCGATCCCTTTCAAATTGACGTTTGAAGGGTGTTGACGAACTTCAGGCTGTATTTATTTTACACATAATTATCAATCTCAATTAGTAGAGCGCCTGTACGGTTGTCAAGAGGTTGCAGATTCAAGTCCTGTCGCGAGCGATTTATTTCAACTTATTTAGAATTAATTCCCAAGTAATCAAACCTCCAACATAGGAGATAAACCTCCTTTTGGGCTCCCTATTCGCTGCAGTCCAAAAGATGAAGACGGATTAGATAAGATGACGGCGATGTTAATAGAGCTCTAACTAAGGGTGGTATATACCTAGTCGTCGACTCAAGATCGAACTCAACTAGGTGATCCCAGAAATGTAAAATGCTAATGTCAATGTCATTCTCAAGATAGTGTCTATTAATATGCTGACAGTTACTGAAGTTTGACATAAGCCAAGGCCTGAAATTAGCATTTGACTTTTCTGAGTTCACCTACTTGAGATCGAGCTCGAGTAGGTGATCTCAGACGACTATTAATGCCACCCTAAATAGTGGATGATTCGGGAACGGCCCCCCAAACTCCCGCGGGTTACGGCGAAGTTTCGCGGCTGATTTTCATATGTTAATATTATTGCTCTTCGCTTCGGCTCGGAATTTCACAGCCTCGGCGGCCCTGTTAATTGAAACGGCATTAAAGGCTCGGCACTTAGTCATTTTAGGACAACTTTTCGGGCGTTTAGAGTTTGGGTGGATTTGAGATAAAACGAAGGCCTTTGCGTGAGTTACGTACGGCTACAGTCACAGATACTCCGTAGCAGCTCTTACCGCGCGCGGCATAAGGACGCCAATCGAACAAAAAGGTGTATCCTAGCGTGTGGCCGACTGTACCTTAGAGGGTCTAAGGGCAACATCTCTGAGCATACTCCAACGCAGCTATTGTAGAAGCACTGTGACTTCATCCATTGAGGTCCGTCTCTACATGAGAAACTAGGGCCTTAGCCTGTAACGCAATGGCGTGTCAATGGCGTCCCAGCAGAAGAATAAAACCGGGTTTTCCTCGTTTGTCTCCAACAACCAGCGAACTAATGCTCAAGAATTAGAATAAAATAATATTCTTTGCTGTACTACAAAAACATTAAAGGACCGACAGCATTAATAAATCGTAATTGAGGCCGTAAATTGGGAGCCGGTTTTGGCGCCATTGCGATACAGGCTAAGGCCCCTGGTTTGCGGTTCATTCAGCCAGCAGATGACTGCACGTACAATGCATGTGTGTCAGAACACTGAGAAACAATGGACTTCATCCATTGAAATACAGTAGGAGGACTCCACTAAACTCTGTATAAAGCATCCCGTCCCAAAATAGATATCAATTATCAAAAGGCCTTTTAGAAAGCTTGTCAGGAAGCTTTCTGGCAACACTAAAACTAAAGCCAATACTCAGCAAGAAGCAGACGTTGAACGCCTGTTATTTAGCTGTCAGAAATTTTCCATCCAAAGACTCATTGTATAAGACTGTAGACTTTTCCTTAAATAGTGAACAATGAAATTTCTCAAATTAATGAGGACTTGGCCTAAAGGTCTTGTAACCAAGCCATAAACTTATATAAACTAGTGGTTCGCCCCGAACTATCCCGACTCGCGACCCCATATCTCAGCAATCCCTCGACCGATTTGGCTGATGTTCGAACTTAAAAATTCTGTTTGCCTCATTTACTATGACGATCCGACTAAATTTACTCAAGTTATCGTCGAAGGAACATTCATACATACATACATATAAACATACATACAAACAATGACATTTGCATACAAACATACAAACTCGCTTCGCTCGCTTGTTCAAAAATGTTGCTATTCCCCGACGCTAGACTTGCAACACTTTATTGCATTTTTAAACATAAACATAAAAGTCTCCATTGAGCTGTATATACCACTTTTGTACAGCAACTCCGCAGCAAAGGGAGGCTAAGAGAAAACTAATAAAAAAACTCCAACAATAAAGTACACACTACTTTCCCCCACTTTACGTGTTATAGTAAGTCCGATACAGTCTTACAAACATAGTTCCAGTTGAGTAATATTTCTAAAGAAATTCTCTGACTAGATCTAGAGTCTGGTAGGTAGACTATGTTGGTTAAAAGCTGGGTATGCGCCTCAAACAGGTGAATCTTTTTTAACTAGTGGTTCGCCCCGAACTTTGAACTGACGACCCCATATCTCAGCAACCTCTTGACCGATTTGGCTCATGTTCGAACTTAAAAATTCTCTTTGCCTCATTTATCAGTCCACCAAATTTCATGACGATCCGGCATAATTTACTCAAGTTATCGTCTAATTTATCTGATGGAATTTACCCTTTTTCATTGAAGGCGCTTATGTGCCAACGCACAAAACATAGGGTACATTACATAATTATCATTATGCCTAATCTTAAAACGCCCAAGCCCAGAATGCCCAAATACGAAACAATTTCATACTTTAGTTATTTTGAAATTAGGCCTACCGGTCTTAGGTACTCTAAGCATAGGCGTTTTAAAATAAGGCTTTTTAACTGATTTATGCTTAGTGTGCTTTATACATTTTGATAGTTATGTTTTTCAAACATTAGTTATTTTGAAATTAGGTGTTTCGTACTAAGGCATTCTGGGCTTAGGCGTTTTAAGATTAGGCATTATGATACCTAATATGTACCCCAAAACATCACCCTCTATCGCAGTAGGGCGACCAAGCTTCAAGTGAATACTTATAAACCCCGGACGCAGTTCGCAGAGCAAGTTTAACTGTTCCGCTGTTATCGTACACTTAAATGGGGGTCAAGAATAATACAGTATACCGTACCGAGTGAAACTTCGAGTAGCTTCGACTAAGTGCAATGTTGTTACATTGGATTTTGAATTAATTAACCTTAGGAACCTTTTTGCTTTTTCTAAAGCACTAATCTGTGCTAGGGAATAATTTAAACATTTATAATAAGTTGAAAAATTTAGGAACCTTGTACTCCTGCATCGTGAGGAAACCCACGCCTTGCTCCGCACGTTTTGTCTTTGTCTTTCCAGTGGACTAGGCGGACAAAGCCGATAAAAACGTGAAAAGAAATTGAGGGTGGCATTAATAGTCGTCAGCTTAAGCTCGAGCTCAATGCGATGTAAATTTTTTTTTTTAATAACCATAATAATATAAGACTCATAAGTAATTTCTAAACGACGAAAAATTGCTGAACATACGTGGGGGTGATTTTCTCGCTTGACGTCTATGTTTGGGCCACCCTGTATATTATGTGAAAGAGGCCAATTTCGATACAGAGAACGCCCAATTTGTCGGATTCGCTGATAAAAGAATGCTAATGGATGCCTTTTACAGTAGTTCTACAAATCCTAGATACAGGGATATTTTAATGTAGATAAGGTAAATAAGAAAATAAACGAGTTTCACTCAAGTAAGTACCTAAAATAATTCAATTTCATACAGTCTGTCATCCTAATTGAATTACGCCTTATTTAAAGAATATTTCAAAAGAAAATCTCATCTCACCAGCCAGTATTAAAATTATTGACTCCCATATTCGGGCATTGATTCTTTAATATTTTAATCCGATCAATCTTATTTGAGTTTATTATTTTGATAGTTTAATTATATCGGATTAAAGATCAAATAAAGTTTATTTTGAACTTGCGTAGATACTTTTGTAGAAGAGTTTAATAATTTTATTATAATTCAATGTCCCGTGAATTTTAACGAAATTTTTGTGGAACCGTGATTTCCAGCCAGAGCCACCTATTTACATTTAAACACACCGTACAACTACTAATAAAATAAATAAAAAACCAACGACATTTTAATTATAAATAAGAATATCTTACAAAAGGCTGAACCGATATTGATGAAACATTCTAAGAACTATTAATAGAAAACCTGCTTTCAAATAAAACAAACCGCATCCAAATCGGTTTACCCATTTAAGAGCTACGATGCCACAGACAGAAACACAGATATACACACACACGGACACACACAGCAGTCAAACTCATAAATAAAGGCATCTACGTAATGATATGATTTATACAGCGTCCAGTGGTATTTCTACTCACACTAGACGGGACATTGTTTTAGATGGGGTAGGCTTGCCCAGCACCTATACCATCCTGACAGCTTAGTCGGCCTAGGCCACAGGAAAGACGAGTCAAACTTATAATACCCCTCTTTTTTGGTCGAGGGTTAAAAAAAGAACTCATCTAAATGAAAAATACCCAACCAAAAGCGGAGAGACAAAAGAAAGCTAGGCTTACGGGGGGCAGTAAAAGCCTTGGGGAGATTTTTGACGCCTACTTAATGCGGCCGGCTAATCCGCAGCCTTGTTACACTTTTTACATACGAAATTAATTCTCACGGTGAGGTAGGGTCAGCAGAAATAGGATAATAAGGTTTTTTCAGATTTGCTTTCGACTTTTTGAAGCGATGCTGTCTAACGCCCTTTAGTCGCATTTACAACGCGCTTCAGAAGCAATGTCAACGTGCTACGGAAGCGATGCCAACGCGCTACTAACGCGCTACAGCATCGCGACTGTATCGATGCAAACGCGCGACCGTGTCGGACGACATCGGGGAGAGAACGGAGGAAGGATGGTGCGCGAATCGCGTTTGCATCGCGATATAAGCGCGACGGACGGTATCGCTTTTGCATCGCGACTGTACCGATACGAACGCGTCACAGCATCGCTTCAAAAAGTCGCCTTGGGCTGGGCGAACCGGTAACTTAAATTACCTAACCTTGGTTAGGTTTTTCTATCGGAGGAGTGATTTATCTGCTTGCTCTGCTATCGGTCCCCAAGTTGTCCAAGCTAAGCGGATAGCTTTAATTGTTTGGAACCGAGGCGCACCAGATTAACGTTCGAAAAAAAAACAACAACGGTCTTCCCTGATCTCCCCCTACTTTATTATTTTGACCGTATAAAGCGTAAATATTTCACTCGTGCTTTTTGTTTTTTTAATATTTTGTTTTCTTTTTTTCTCTCTCCTTTTTTAATAAGTCGTCAAAAGTAACGGCCAGTTAATCCCGTCGTCATGAAATTGTTCTGGTGCGTTTACACTTCTTTCGCGTGTATCTACACGCCTGGCACACAAGACACAAATTAACACGCTGCAAAGAGGCTATTTTGCTACGTAGTGCCAGCAAAACCAAGAAACTACTTGATGTCGGACAGTCTTGTTTTTTTATTAATTTTAAGTTGTTAAATCAGATTTCTTTTGTCGCCACTTTTAAATACGCATTATTTGAAGTCCTAGCTCCTGTTCACAATAAATTTATCAAAAAAATCTAAACGTTCCGATAAGCCAGGGGTGGACATGTCCTATCATACCAAAAATAATATGCTCTAGTCACTAGAGTCTAGTGTCATTATCCACTTGCGTCAACCAGGGTTAGCCAGTTAACTCTGAGTTAACGTCAATTATTGTATGGAAATGTCAAATTAACTCAGTCCGACCTAAAGTGAATGTTCGCAAAGTCTAAACGCACCATAGCAGACAGGGATTAGGTCATTTCATTCCTGGATATTATCACGCGCTCTATCTATTTCAAATGGTCCATTTGATTGTCAGTGTACCTTTGTAACGTTTTTTAAGGACCTCAATTTGAATTGGAGTGTTTGGGCTTATCCTGACAGCAAAATGTTATGGGTGTAAGTTTAACAAATAAATAAAAAACTCTATGTAGAGTAAAGTTAAAGAAATCATGCAGCTTACGTTATTTATAGTGATAGAAACCTATCGAAGAAGCCTGCAATTCTGGAATTTCTGGGCCAACAGGCACAGGTTCAATAGTAAAATCAAAATACCTCCAACCCCCGACATTTCAACTTCAAAATGCATAAACGGCTGAAATGAAAAGCAAATGTTACATACCTACATACCAATAAATAAACATACTTACAAACAAATATGAATTATTTATTAGTTTGTAAGTACTTATCTACCTATTTCTGTGCTCCAGATTCCCTGTTTAGATTAGGGTAAGAGAGTCAGTGGTAGACCCTCATGGGAGAAAACGCTTACTGTCGATATTTTTCTTCTTTAAAACTCAATTTTAAAATCTGTCAAATTATCTAAGCCTCTATGCACGCTTGTGACATTGCAAAATGAGAAAAGTTTGTACCTTACGATCTAGATCAGAAAAAGTTAGCGGCGTAGAGAAAAACTCAAGTAGGTGAACCCTTAAGTCCGATTTCTGAATTGAGAATTTCACTAAGTAAATACTTAAGTATCGTTCTGTCACGTTCTTTTGCGATAAATCTGCAAAGGCAGAACGATACTTAAGTGCTTGCTTAGCTAATTTCTCAATTCAGAAATCGGCAGTTAGCGGCTTTGGTAATGTTGCGGTTCTTCCATACCTTCTTTAATTTATCCATTGCCGATTTGGTTATCGCCATACGACGTTTTACTTCAACGCAGCCCCCATTATTTGGGATCAGTGCACCCAAATAAATGTGTGATTAGACTGGATAAATAATACAAAAGTAATTTGGCGATGTTCTAATCGAAACTAATATCACAGAGTTGATTTAATATTCACGCATGCAATTTTCCCAAAATGTGGTCTTCCGGGATTCTAGGAAACGATAATTAAACTACCGACTCTAAAGTCTAGGAAGAGTACTCCCTAGACTTCAGAAATCAATATTGTCCACAAAAAATAACAGTGTCCATAACTCAGACATTGACCCTATATTTTGTTTGTTTCTAGTTTGTGAAATGGAGCGTACTGTGACGGGGGATGTTAACTTATTACAACATCTATGTACTGGCGAGTACACAAGTGTTGTGTTTCTATTTCGATAAACAGTAACTAAATTCTAAAAATATTAATCTTTCAAAAAGTATGTTGGTAAGTATACTTAAATTTTATCCATTAATTAAGATCTTAATTAGTGATTTATTAAAGTTGAATCATTACATTATTATTTCAACCGGTTTTGACGGTCGATTGACGCGTTAGTGGATTTTTGGAGATTGTCCATTAGTTCTTCATACACCGCCATTATATTTTGGTCAAGCATCTTGGCCGATCTTTCTCGTGTTTATGTTTTGTTTCAAGGTCTCGTCTCGATTGTTTGATGCGAAGTTCAATCGTGTTTCGAGATGACATTATTTTGACATGTCAGAGATTATACAAACCGGCCGGCCTGCCGAGATCGAACAAGAAAAAGTCTTGATATGTTCGCTCTTTCAAGCACCACCAGAGACAGATCGATGCTCAATTCGGTACGCAAAGTTTTTTGTTCGAAAGTCCGTTATTGGCTTAATCTTATCTTTAGACAATATTGAGAAACTAATTTCAATATTTTTTATTTTGGTTCAGTAGTTTGGATTTTAAAACGTTTCAAAGATACGGTTTTATGACCTTCACACGACGGTCTGCATACTTTTGGCGGTCATAGGAACAAAACATTTTAGCGCATAAAAACAAAACTACTGGACCAAAATAAAAAATATTTAAATTACTTTCTCAATATTGTCTAAAGATAAGTTTAAGCCAATAACGGACTTTCGAACAAAAAACTTTGCGTACCCAATTGTCTGAAGAAGTCTCGATATCGAAATTTTATCGTCTCGTCTCGCTAGCCGAAGCAGTAATATTGACCTATAGACTTCTATAACCGACTGTACATTTGTATTTCAGTGGTACATTCAAGCCAAAGTGGTTAAATTGTTGTGACATTTTGGACACGCTGGCGGTTCTGTTTTAGAGGAATTAACCAACCGTTGTGCTTATTTTGAATTGACAATAGCATAGCAACGCCCTCCCTCCCTTTTAACCGACTACCAAAGGAAGGGGGGATGGTTTTATTGATTTTAGGTTCACACCCTTGATCCCGAATGAAATTGTGGAATGGATGCTTGGGTTGGATGACATGTACCTATAGATTTATGGATGCATTGATCTTTTAGTATTGAAAGAAGATATCAGCTGTTCCATACTAAACCTGCTGCACCAAATGTATGGAGCAGCTGTTATTTTTTTCTTGATTTCGCACTCGGCCCCATGGTAAAAGTTGCTTGAATTGGTGAGTTAGGTAGACGACCCCTTTCAGTGTCACAGGACCTTACTGAAACACCCTGTAGAGTCAGTGCAATGTGTGCAATTGGTAAATTATAAAACGAAAGTAAGCAGAGTCCATTGAGAGTGTATGCGAAAGTTTGTGAGAGAGTGTGTATGTCTTTGGTACTCTTTCATGCTGAAATGGCTGGACAGATTGGAGATAGCATAGCCCCCAGAAAAATACAAATTAAATAAAGTTTTTGTACGCCATGCAAGCGTAGTATAGGGATGGCTTAGGCAGTACAGACAGCACGTCGACCCACACGATACCACTCTACTCGGTTACGTTACGGGCGACTTTACAACAAAAGTGTGCACTCTGACGTGCTGTCGTGTGTACATAAGGGGGGTATAACTACCTACCTCCTCGCTTTTTTGTTTGCTGTAGAGTGGATCACATCAATTTCTAAATGAGATTTCCAACAATTTTTGTTGACGTGTTTCAGGAATAAAGCTATTAAAAAAATTCCCTGTATACCTAGCTGCTCTACAAAATGGTGGCATCAATAAAGAAGATTCAAATAAAATAGAAACCCCAAATCCAGTAGAATCTTGACCCCTGAGACCCAAGACCTAAAACTACACACACAATAAAAAGCTCTATACACAAAAGACGGAAGGAATCTATAAAATGCAAACAGTTTAGCCTACATTAGCTGAAGCTGCTGTATCAACCTTAATGCTTTAAGAATAAGGGCGAGAATCCAACTAAACGGTGGAAGTCATTTTAGCTCCGATAAGCACCGTGTAAGTTTTTTGCTGAGATGTGAGCTTTGTTTCATCATTCGGATATTGAAATAGAAAAAGTTTATTTGTTACACAAAGAAAAAAACACAAGTAGGTATAAAGTATAAAAATTCGATAGTTACTTTTTGTGACAAAAGGGATAATGCTCAGCTTTTTGCCGTGTGTGCGAACATCATTACAGCGCTGATTTTCAGCATATCCGTGGCTTATTCATATTGGAGTATCGGGGACTTTCCTTGTCTTACTCTGAAGTTTTATTGAGGCTAGTCTAGAGGGCTAAAGTGCTTGAGCATGGGCGCCGGCAGCAGGGTGCAAGGGGGTGCACTTATGTACCCCCCTGTCAGGAAAGAAAAAAAATATTATATTTAATTAAGTTATTGCTTGAATAAAAACTGAAGGCTCTAGGTTGCTGTACAATTTAGACCGTAAGGTTCAGCGTGAACTAGCGTGTAAGGGTCGACGTGTTTTTCTTGTGTATCATAAAAATATTTGTAAATAGGTTTTGGCTTGTGGGTGCTAATGAAGGTATAACTAATGTAGGTACGTATAATTATTATTTCACAATTCGTTGTCGCCGTCGCGTACGCTATATAAAACTCAATTTCAAAGTCACTTCCCGACAAAAGACCTACACCTCCTCCTTCGCAAATCCCTGTGAGGAATTTATGATATCCGCCCTCGGGAAGGGCTTTATGAAGTTGTCTTTTAGAGATCCGCGGGAAAAGGTGGACGAGAATAAAAGGATTGCTTATTTGTTTAAGGCGAAGGGGAAGGCACAACAAGCGCCGCCGCCAATGAAAAAAACATCATAGGTATCTTCTTTTTGGATGCGTTTTTTTTTCTAAAGACGAGCCGTTAAATGAGAATCCCTAGGCTTAACTATTTTTAGGGCCTAAGGCCTAGATTCCAGATCCTAGAACCTACGAATAAATCCCACGGGATTCTTATTTATCGGCTCGTTTTGAGCAAAAATGCGTCAAAAAATAAGATAAGTATGTTTTTTTTGTTCTCTCTAAAGCACTAAACCGTGCTAGGGAACATTTTATAAACATTTACCTATATCAAGTTGAAAAAAATCGTTCGGGACGGTATGCAAATGGTTAATGCGGGTTGAAGTCTTGTCCCGAGCAACATACCTTCAACAATCAACATATTACTATAAATATTTAATAATATTAATAAAAAGCTTTAAAGGTGTTGTTTCTTAGTGGGCCAAATTTTTTTTATTTTTATTTTGCAATCGCTTTAAAATTTTGAAGGACCATTTTTTATGAAAGAGGAAAATCCCCTGAACAGTAACTGATTCCTGAAATATTAAATTTCTTTGTTATTTACAAGTACGAACACTTTTTGTTTGTTGAAAGGTTATTTATACGCGTTCAGAAACTGCTTTACACGAGCGAGGTCGCTCGTGTAAAAATGCGAAGTAAGTTTGATAAATGTGTTGGTGACTGGTGCGTTTCAAAAGTGTTTTGGTTTCACCACAGAGTTCGCCATGTTTTCAGTATTGAGTGTGCGTTGCATTGCAATCAAATGAAAACATTTTATACATGGAACCTAATGAAGATATTGAGGAGTGGTCGGTAAAAGATGGTCTAGCATTCAAATATGGTCTGTCTTTTTTGGTCCTAATTAAATTTCAGTCTTAGCCTGAGCCCCATACTAATGTGAAACAACACCTTTGTTACCACCTATTTGACGGAACCCAGTGCGACAAGTTTCGCGAAACAACCCTTAAAAGCCGAGTTTACTTAATAAATCGTAAACCCTAGACAGAGGGACCTTTTTACAAAGTTTTTTCTACTAAAGTGGAGGTGAGAGATACGGGACATCAACCCTAAAGGTTGGGACGAAGTAGAGTCGGCTGTATGTATTAGGGATAAAAAGTGTTTTTTTTTTCTTCTTGTATCAACGTTAGTAAATGGGGCGTCACAGGGGTTCGAAACTAAAGAGGTCCCTAGTTTGAATCCCGGTAAATGGGACTCGTGGAATATCCTGTTCTTTATTTGGTGCACAAGGTAGTGCTTCCATGGCTTAGATCGCTAGGATACCCCTTTTTGTTCGATTGGCGCCCTTATGCCGCGCGCGGTAAGAGCTGCCATGGGGTATCCTAGGCTGTGGCTGAACGTACAAGTCTAATAATATGCTTTTGATTTGTAGTTCTCAATTCTCATCCAAGTGCACTAAAATTGTCGTTGTACACGATCAAAGTACCATCCTAGTAGTCACTTGGTCAAAGCGCACGTTGACCGTAAAAACGAGGCTTTAGTCTGGAAAAGTAAGGCTCGAGAGCGATGCCTATAAACGTTGCTTCTATCGTATATCTAGCTGTAGGCACTAGTATTCTACATTAGGGATGGGGTACCTAGGATTTGGCACTATCGATCACAACATGTATCTAAAAATAAAGGCATTTGCATCTACTTAATGAGATGATTTATACAGCGTCCAGTGGCACCTTCAGTCACACTAGATGGGTGAAGAGACCACTCGGCGCTGCAGTGCCTGGGACATTGTTTTAGATGGAGTAGGCTTGCCCAGCACCTATACATACCATCCTGACAGCTTAGTCAGCCTAGCCCACAGGAAAGACGAGTCAATATGACCGTGTGGAGCCAACTAAGTTGCGGATGATGGAAACCACTTGTATCTATGGATATAGAAAACACTAGGGGCATATACGAGTCAAAACTAGCGCCACCATAGTAAATAAATCATAGCTTCTTTTAGACTGGGTGTTACCTACATAAAGGGCCTGTCACTGTCATTCTAGCTACCTCACTCTTTTGTTTGACGTAGAGAGGGATGGCTAGAGTTATAAACCCATGGATACTTTGGATACGCTCTAACCCAATTTTATGCTACATTTCAGCAGGGGGCTAATTCTCGGGAATCTCGCATTCGGCACATCTCGAAGGAAAAATCTCATTTTGCGGCAAATGTCACATCTATTCTCACGAAGTCATCCTCGACTTATGGCATGAGATTTCTGCGAGATGTTTGCCTTTTTCGCTCGACATGACTCGAGTGGTCGGGAGCAGTGGGGATCGAAATGACATGTGATGTTTCCTTCGAGATGAGTCGATTGCGAGATTCCCGAACAGTGCTTATCGATAAAATCAAAGCCCGGCGCTACAAATCGCCAGGCACGAATTCATAAATAAAATATAGGGCAGGCCAGATGTCGCTTCACACGAGGCTCGGTACAATCGGATCGGCCAGTCTGAATGACGAGTTGAGTTCAACTGGGGCCATAATAGCCTGTAACGCAATGGCGTGTCAATGGCGTCCCAGCAGAAGGACAAAACCGGGGTTTCCTCGGTTTTCTCCTACAACCAGAGAACTAGGTAATCCTCTAGAATTAGAATAAGAATATTCTTTGTACAAAAACACTAAAAGTACCTAAAGTCAACTGGGAGCCCATTTTGGCACCATTGCGTTACATTTACAGGCCCTTGTACCCGTCCCCGAAATAAATACAAAATAGTTATTAAGCAACGCCTGCTGAATTTCGATCAGCAAACGTAATGGTTTGTGAGCGGTTGCGAAATTTTTACGAGCAATAGGTAATTTTCGGAGTTATTGAAGAAGTACACATAATAATATGTACAAAGTTTAATGTATTGCTTTGTGCTAATTTAGTTATATTTTACTTTTAAAAACTTGATAATTACAGTATAAGGCAACAAACAATTTTTACTTTTACTTGGGTAGAATGTTCTAATATCAAAACTTTGGCAAAGAACTTAAAATAAAATTTACTATTTAATACACATAATAGCAATTATCATATAATACAATCAACAACTACCTATACTCATAAATGTTAACATACAACTTCGTTCACAACTACTTAGCAATAATATTTTCGTTTTTTTGCTTGCTCATCTGAAACAAACAGGCGTTTTATTATTTCGCAGTAGTACCAACATAACATTACCAAAATACGCGAAACCAATAATTTTGCTATAAAAATAAAAATCCACTTTTGTTTGATCCAAATCTATCTATCTATCTATACTCTATACTTATAATAAAACTCTAGCGAAGTCAATTCTGTACATTGAATATTTTTAGAAAAAAACTAGCAGGGGTTACTAAGTAAACTATATTTTGTACAAAATGTGCAGTGCTTACGAAAGTTTAAGTGTAAAAAAGTAAACTATACTAAATCCAAAAATGCAAAAAAAACGGTTTATGTCTGTCTGTCTGTCTGTCTGTCTGTCTGTCTGTCTGTCTGTCTGTCTGTCTGTATGAACACGATAAACGCGAACACCGCTGAATAGTTTTCAACCAAACTTAACATGGTCGTAACTCACGTTTCTGGGAGTAACTTAGGCTATCCGATGTTTAGAATACATTGCGGGTTGCAATTTTAACTTCGTTTTTTGTAAGAAATATTCATAATTTGGATATGGCTTCTTGAGAAGGTATGTTAAGAACGTAATACTGAACATATTTGTGCAAACAAAAAAAAGTTCGTCTTTGAACCACATTCTCTCGAAAACCTACATTGCGGCATGCAATTTTAACTTGATTTTTTGTAAGAAATATCCATAATTTTGATATGGCTTCTTGAGAAGGTATGTTAAGAACGTGATACTGTACACATTTCTGAAAAAAAAAATTGAAAAGTCTGACTTTATTATCTCGGAAACCATTGATTTCCCAGGCATAGTTCCTTGGGCAAAAATGTTCGTTATGATGAGGACTATACGTATACGGATGAATACGTGGTCTCCCGCTTTGTTGGCGGTCTTTCACTCACGATACGACTTTTGGCATTTGGGGCGCATATTGTAAATGAAAAATCGGCATTTGTTTTTATTTTATTTTGGCGGAAAATGTTAGTTCTACAAGCGTAGCATAAGGCCGTGTTAGAGCGTATCTATGGGTTTAAAACAATAGGTATCTCACTCTTTTGTTTGACGTAGAGCGGGATGGACAGAGCCATAGATACGCTCTAACCCAGCCTTATGATGCTTGCTGGAGGGAATTGTGAGTGGTTTTCGGTGGAGGTCGGACAAAGTGTATCGATGTTAGAAATGTACTGTTGCGTCGCGGTCGAAATGTTCTGGGTTTGAACCAGCGCGAGGTTGAAATTTTTTTTGGTGCCTTTTTTTAAATATTTACCCTACTGAGCCCAACTTGATATTAAAAAAATATATTTTGTTTGCCGTAGAGCGGGATAGACAGAGTTATTTGCGGTAGATACGCTCTAACCCAACCTTATGCTTTGCTTGCTGGCTTAGCATGAGAATGGGTAAGAACTTATCTATGGGCATAAAACTTTATCTATCCCACTCTACGTCGAGGGAGTTACTTATAAACCCCCATACTTCCCAGGCAATTCTTATGCTAAGCTTCCTGGTATCTTACACGGGCGATACCTAATCTAAACAAAACATATTTTATCATAAATGTATTGTTTAGATTAGGGCACACATACACAGACAGACACAGACAGGCACACCCTCATAAACACATAAACAGACACACACATAAAGCTATCAAACTTATGACACCCCTCTTTGTTGGTCGGGGGTTAAAAAAACCTTCCTTTTGAGTTTTCCTCCACAGTCGAATTTAAATTAAATGTCAAATGTATAAAAACGCATACGAAGTCGCGGGCACAACTAGTACCTAAATAAACGCATTTTGCTGAGGCACTTGTTCCTCGACAACATAAAGCATTGTTCACACCAAAATGAGTGCATGTGAACATGATAAGTGTTAAAGTATCCTCTACACATTCGTATCCATACCGTGAACTTTTCTTATTTATGTGATTAGCACAATGACATTATTAGCAGAGATTTTTTATTTGCGGTCTTGCTTGCATGACTGACTTGGTTAGTAACATGTCGTCGTGTACCGCCGTCTTTCTTTAAGGGTAGACGATAGCAAGGTGGCGGAAAATTCAAAATTTTCACAGACTTACATTTTGTAGCTAAACTATTTTTGATGAGCGATTTTTCGTTCGCGAGAATAAAACCTAGAAATAACACTTGCGGCGTGCGTGTAAACACTTTTGGTGGAGCTTCGCGGCTTGATGTAAAAAAATCCACATGAACCGTCAAAACCGGTTTATTTATTGGAAAATAGCTCTTATCTTTTTTTACCAGTAAGAATGGGACATTAACAATGCTTTTTTTTTTAAGAAAAGAGGGACTGGACAGGTTTTCACACTTGACAACTGCTCAAACCAGCGTGTAAACCAGGCTTTAGGGATCTTCGGGGGTGGCTTGGGTCGGTTGGTTTGGTTGTAAAGAAGACAGGGCGACGACTTGGCGCCAAATGTGGAGTCTGTTTTTGCGTCTACAACCGTTTGATTGTAGCGCTCCCCCAAACCGCTCGAAAGTTTGAGTCGCTAGACGTTCGAAAACCGCAGCGCTTCGCTAAAGTGCTAAAGTTGTTTCGGTTTAATCTGTGTGTGTTATCGTTTTATTTTCTTTGCATTATTATTTTAGTTGCTTGTTCGCCTGATGCCAACGACTGCATTAAATTTTTCTTTCGAGCATAGCATTAGCTCGAAAGGATACTTCGAGTACTAACTAACTAACCTAGATATTGTAAATGTACAGACTAAATTTTTTATTCGACGTTAATATTTTTTATTGCATCTGAGGTATTTTGATTAAATTTTTTCAAGTGTTGAGTTCTAAGTAAAAAAACAAAGTTCCACACGCTCTGCATTGTGCGACGCAGATAGAACCGTGTCGCAATAAATGAGTCGTGTCACGACTCACGATTGCTTCTATAAAGTCATGCAAACTATGACATGCCATGCCGTTTTGGGGCCGCGAAATTGTTCGTGGAATTGGAATTTATTTTGTAAATGTTGCATGGCAACGGTGGAGCTTTGCCTGAATGGGGTAAAATATTGGTTTTATTTACGTAAGGCATAAGTTATGCAATTTTTTGGTTTGGTTTTACTTTTGTTCCACTTTTGTTGTCCGCAACGGGGTTTGGTTGACAATTTAATTTTCATTTAAAAGTAGGTACTATATTTTGCACGTGTTAGGATAAAGATTACTTAAAATCACTCAAAAGTAAGAAATGCTTCAAGTTGTAAAACCAAAATAAAATCACGTTGTATATTTTTTGACTTCTGAAATGAACGCAACCAAAAGAATAATAAAACCAAAAATTGAACGCACCCAACACATGTTTGACATTTTATTTTTAAGTTGGCACTATTGAATTTTAATTTCAAACGGTTTTCGAATGTGTACGGTTTTGCGAGAGTGAAAAGTTATTTCACGTAATTTGAGTTTTTTACTTGAATTATGTCCATATTCAATGAGATTTTAACAAAAATAGATGAGATATCGAGCGGATATGTCGATACCTTACAAAATGAGCTCCAGGTACAGGTTAAAACCAAATAACGCGTGTTTCGAATTATGCTTTGTGGACGCAAAAGTCAAAGTGAATTTTGTGCGTCTTCTTGGCTAATTTATTTGGAAACTGTGCGGTGTAGTGTATTTGTGATGCTTCTCACTTAATCTAAGTTCGATAAATCGTGTTCTTACAGAGCGCCCTGGCGGCTCTGGATACATTTGGTGAAGAATATCTGAAGGCAAAGTCCAAGGGGCGGAAAACCTCTCAGAAGGGTAGAAATGCCACGGCTATCCTGCAGAGCATCAATGAGGACGAAGGTAAACCGTTGAATTTTATTAAATCTCGAAATATCAAAACAATCATTTATCAGGAGCCTTACTGCCGGTTTCTGAATTGAGAAATTCGCTAAGCAAGCACTTAGCGTTCTGTCTCTGCATATTTCCCACAAAAGAGCGCGTGACAGAACGATACTTAAGTATTTACTTAGTAAAATTCTTAATTCAGAAACCGGACCTTAGTCTGTAACGCAATGGTGCCAAAATGGGCTTCAATTACGATTTATTAATGCTGTCGGTCCTTTTAATGTTTCTGTAGCACAGCAAATAATATTCTAATTCTAGAGGATTAGTTTGCTGGTTGTTGGAGAACACCGAGGAAACCCCGTTTTCGTCCTTCTACTGGGATGCCATCTACATGCCATTGCGTTACAGGCTAAGGCCCCAGCTGGTGGTGTGCAAGTTGAGGGATAATGGCATTGTTAACTTTAAAAATGGCATCCAGTACATAATATATCCAGCATCTATCAGTCTTTATCATACTCTTCAAAATTGTTCCTATAGGTTAAGGTGTCTTTGCAATAATAAAATCTAAAAAATGCTTTCTCAGATGAACCAGCCAAGACCACAGAAACGGCGAGCAAACGGAGATCCAGCAAGACAAAGCCCTCGGAAGAGGCCAAACTCACAAACAACTCCGAGAAGCCAGCGGAGCCCGCTGCAGCCAAGCGACAGTCGCAGAAACGCAGCAAAGAAGAGGTGGACGGCACGTCCAGTCCCGAGCAGGATAGGAGGCCCAAGAGGCATGCATCGGTCAAAGCGCAGGGCGTTATAAGCAAACAGGTGAGTGTTGCGTAGAACTAGTGTTCTTCATCTAAACGTGTCCCAAGCACTGCAATATCCAGGTAGTCACGTCAGCCATAAAATTGTGAATAGCATGAGCGGATCCAGACAAGTGCGATTTTAACTCCGTTCCGTACAATGTAGTGCATTCCCAATCGCAACAGATTTTCATACACATAGTCTACGCATAAACGTTCTTAGCTGGCTAAGATACATTCGACGAAAGTCCAAAAATCATACCACAATCTGCGATGTAGGACTGTGGAGCACCATACGTTGGCTGAGTTGAACTAATGATATAAAATTAATATTTTCCTATGTTATTTTATTCACCATGGACTTCTCACTCCTTCTCTCTGAAAGAAAATTTACCATTCCTTCTCTCCAAAACTACTGGGACTAAAATTAAAAAAAAAATACATAAAATAGGTCTTTACCTATACATATAGATTACAGGATAACCTATAAGAAATCCATGGTGCATAAAATAATAAATTATATTAATCCTGGTCTTGGTGACTGGATGTTCCACTAAACGCTGTGTGAATAGTTACTGTTTGACAACTAGCCTTGCCCTGCTACTTCTTACTTACAGCAAAAATTATTGTGTTCATTGATTCATTGAAAAATTGTTCCAATCAAAATAGCCACATTCAGCAGTAGGTATATCAAGGAAACAAGTATTTTTAACATATTCCCCTCCATTTCTTGTAGCTTAAAAAGAAGACATGGTGGCAGATTCTTAACGACAATGACGTTGTACTGGTCAGCGCAAGCAAATTGGTAACTTTTTAGACATTGTCTGAGCAAAATGTATGCTGTATTTTCACCCATAACTGCTTGTGATAAGAGTTACCAAAAAGACCCCCGACCCAAAAAGAGGGGTGTTATAACTTTGTGTATGTGTCTGTCTGTGGTACTGTAGCTCTTAAACGGTTGAACCGTATTTGAAGCTAAAATGTCAGGGTATTATAATTTTTTTAATTTACTTGATATTCTTGATGTTGAATCGCATTGTACCCATTGATTTCTTACTACATTCAGTAAGGTAGCTAGTATCTATGCATGTAATGGATATCAGCTTACTCGCATACGTATTTACCTAATGTATCATTTAGTTCAGTAGTAGTCATAGAACTCGAAAACAGTTTTAACAGCTTTTTTTTAAATATTTCTGTGTGGGTTACATAGTTTCGTATTGCTTTTATCCACATCATCAGCATTGGCCTTTGGGTCCATTACTGACGATTTACTGAGTATCAGTTGGAGCTTCACTTTTCTAAACTATAAAGATCGCTTCACTAAAGTTGCTATAAAGATCGATTTCAAACATGATTCCCATGCTTTTATTAGAATAGGTGTGTCCAAATGTCCGTAGCCCGGACTTTTATTGTCTAAGTCACATTTGTCAAAAGTTAAATCATTCTCTTACAATCATTAAAAAGTACAAACTCCCCAATTATTTTCCCTCCAATGTCCCAGGTGAACGTGAATCTGTCATCGAAGCTCCGAAGAGACGACCCGGCCCAGAGTAAGGACGAGACGAGACGGCAACGGGGCAGGAAGGACAATGACAGCGACAAGGAGAACAGCGAGCCTTTGATCAAAGGTAATAAGGGTCAATTTACCTCTCCCGGAAATAAACACTAAACATTCCTGGTGTTTCCTAAACTTCTCAGCCCCTTAAACAGGGTGTCCCGTAATTCAACGTTCCGGCGACGCACTCGACACAATATAAACAGTTTAATAAAATAAAAAAACATTTGTATCACATCTATTTAGACTGTTTTGTTTTGTTTAATTTTGTGTATTTTGTTTTGTAAAATTTTGCGCATTTTGTTTTGTTCAGTTTTGGGTATTTTGTTTTGTTTAGTTTTGTGTATTTTGTTTTGTTCAATTATGTGTATTTTGTTTTGCAGTGAAGCAAGAAAAAATCTCCCTACCAGCAGAGGAGCCTATGGACTGCGAATCGCTGCCGTTGAATGTTGAAGTCAAACACGAGCGCAGTAAGGACGAGATATCTATGCCGCCGCCGGCTGCTCCTATACCGAGTAAGTAGCCGAAGAAACAAATAGAACAGAGAAAAAAAGTGTTAAATCGCTCGTCAAACCTTTTCGATACCAATATAATAGGTAATGAATGTGAAAATCGGCCTTTGTGACGTCCGCCATATTGGATTTAGAATGACGTCACTTTACTTGCTTCAGTATCAATGAAAGCAAAAAAAATATTCTGAGAAAAAACCCGACTGCGTAACGAAAAAAACTGTTCAAAAAACTGTGGTGCCCGATATTTCGAGTGCGGCCGCAAGCGATAGTATAATAGTAAGGGAGGCCACAATTGAATGATTTTTGGATATTTTTCACTGAATTATTTATATATTTTTTTCCTTCATATCAATAATCACCCCTGAGTCGGGAGTCACCTTGCAAAACAACACCTTGTATGTAGAGTATCTCTTTGTTTTTCCGAAGGCTCTCTTTCTATCATCATAATTCCGTTTCCGTTCCACAGAGCCCCGCGGCAGACCGGCCAAAGAGAGACAGAAGGAGAAGGAGCAAGAGAGAGAGAAAGAGAGAGCGGACGAGAGCAGCGAAGACGAGAACGGCGGCCGACGACGAAGGACGACGAGGAAACAGACCGACACCATGCCGCCGCCACCCGGTATGTTGATATACAGGGTGTTACAGGTAGCGTCACGAGTTATGAGCGCTGACCTTGAATGCAGAAGTAATTTTTTGGGTCTGTTTGGCGGGGTATGAGAGGGGCGACGGAGAGGCAGCGAGCGCCGGCGCGTGATTGGTAGATCAGTCGCTCTAGCCCCTAGACTTCTAGTCTTCTAGATACAGTCGCGCACATCGTTTTTTGGTTTCGGCGCAGAAAGAATGCCGAAACAAAATGTTTTAAAAAGACAGTTCAGAAAGATTAAAAATAGTTATTGAGAACAATACATAATATTGGATTGAGATTATTTTTATTAACACGCTTTTTTAAACAGCCAGTTTTGTAATATTTTCTTAGGTTTGCACGAGCACTATACATAATTTAAACACAGATTTTAACGGATTTAACACTCGTTTTATTAACAGCTGTCACCTCAGTCTACCGCGACCACGAGCCCTGCAAAGGTCTCGAAACGTTGGAAAATGTAAAAAGTTAATAAAACGAGTGTTAAATCCGTTAAAATCTGTGTTTAAATTAGCCAGTTTTGTGTTGACATTCATAAACGTTTTGAAGATATATTCGATGAAAAAAAATAGGCGGCGCACTTTTTTTGTAAAATGTTATGAATATCAACATGAAAGTGGCTGTGATAGATAGGTCTCACCTAATTCTAGTGTTTGATATGTGAACATTTTCGATTTGTTTAGTATATTTGATACAGGAATCATCAATTTTGTGCATTTTTCTTTGCGCGCGGGCTAATTCACTATGCACCGCGCATTGAAGTATAATAAAATAAAAAATACTTTGCAGTACCATCATCGCGGTCGACCCGCGCCAGCTCAAAGGCCGACGTGACACAACAGGAGGACATGCCGCCGCCGGCCGAACCGCGCCCCAAACGAACCAGGGCTAAGAAGGTATGCCCACCCAACCGACCCAAGGCTACTAAGGTTAGTCCACCCAATCGACCCAAGACTACGTAGGTTGGTCCACCCAACCGACCCAAGGCTACGAAGGTTAGTCCACCCAATCGACCTAAGGCTACGAAGGTTAGTCCACCCAATCGACCCAAGGCTACGAAGGTTAGTCCACCCAATCGACCCAAGGCTACGAAGGTTAGTCCACCCAATCGACCCAAGGCTACGGCTACCATCATCGCGGTCGACCCGCGCCAATTCAAAGGCCGACGTGATACAACAGGAGGACATGCCTTCGCCGGCCGAACCCCGCCCCAACTTAATTTTGATGTTTCCACTTATCCGGGGATCGGTGGAGACAACTCGGCGGGATCCGTGGAGACATCCATCTGATCCCGGGATCGGTCGATACAACTCCAAACGAACCAGGGCTAAGAAGGTATGTCCACCCAACCGACCCAAGGCTACGAAGATTAGTCCACGCAAGCAACCCAAAGCCAGAAATAACAGAAAGAATAACTACTAAATTAAAAAATGAAAATACCCCCGCCATTTTAACTTCAAATTGGCATATCTCGGCTAAACCGATTTTGATAAAACATAGAATGAATACAATAATAAACACACACATGAATACAATAATTGAGACAGGTACCTACCTACCTACACATTCTAAGAACATTCGATAGAAAGCTTTCAAATTTTAAAAAACGCATCCAAATCGTTTCACCTGTCTACTGTAAGAGCTACGGTGCCACCAACAGACAAACACACACACGGCAGTCATACAAAACAGCTGCCGTCCTAGCCCTGCAAAGTTATGTACACACGACAGAACGTCGACTCTTACACGCTAGCACTCTATTCCGTTACATTACGGGCGACTTTACAACAAAAGTGTACAGTCTGAAGTGACATAGACAGACATTTTTATTTGTAATATTCATTAGGCTTTCGTGTGTACCATAAGTGCCACGAAAGAAGAAACTTGAGACACCACGTGGTTTGACTTGCACAGTGACGTTTTATAGGTCTCTTTAGCGGTATGAGGTTTGAGCGGGAGTCAAGTCTATTCTTTCGTATTGTAACTACAAAAAAAAAAACTAATGCCTTTGCATCTACTCAATGAGATGATTTATAAAGCGTCCAGTCGCACCTTCACTCAAACTTGATGGGTGAAGAGACCACTCGGCGCTGCAGTGCCTGGGACATTGTTGCTGCATTGCGGAAAACATCGTGAGGAAACCCGCGGCTTAGTTGGCTCCACACGTATTGACTTGTCTTTCCTGTGGGCTAGGCCGACAAGCTGTCAGGATGATATAAGTGCTGGGCAAGCCTACTCCGTCTATTGTTACTAGTTTAAACGCTATAATGTGATGTCACAGGAGGAGATGGCACCGCCACCACCACCGCCGCCGCCGGCCGAACCGCGACCTAAGAGGACTAGAACTAAAAAGGTATGTCCACTTAAACAAACCAGGGCTAAAAACGTCCGTCCACCCAATCGAACCAAGCCTAGGAAGGTATGTCCACTTGAACAGACCAGGGATGAAAACGTACGTCCAAACAAAGACTAGTCAATAGGCTAAACAAACAAAGGCTAGGAAGGTTTGTCCACTCAAGCGACCCAGTGCTAAAAACGTACTTCCACCCAATCGAACCAAGCCTAGGAAGGTATGTCCACTTAAACAAACCAGGGCTATAAACGTGCATCCACCCAATCGAACCAAGCCTAGGAAGGTCCACTTGGACTTCTTTATAGTCGGTCCTTCATGTCTGAAGATCGTGATCAATGCGCCAAATTCCGGGAATGAATGAGTCTTCTCCATTGATTTCTATCAGTGGCCACTCTCACCACCGTCTGGAATTTTGTGGGTTTGTCCTCTTTAAGCTGGTCGGTCCATCTAGTCCGCTTGGACAAACCAGGGCTAAAAACATTCGTCCACCCAATCGAACTAAGCCTAGGAAGGTATGTCCACTTGTCCAAACCAGGGCTAAAAATGTACGTCCACCTAATAGAACCAAGGAAGGTTTGTCCACTCAAGCGACGTTATAAATTTATTTTTATTTTGCAGAAGACTGATTCGGAATCGAGCCAGACGGAAAATGAAAAGACTGAACCGCAAGAAAATGGCGTTGGTAAGTGACACAGTCTTCTTCTTCATCGATCATCATGGCTGATCGCGACCATTGGGCCATTTCATAAAACTGACAATGACAATGTATTATAACAATTCGATGCACATTGTGGAGCCGATGACGCATTCGAGAGGTCACAAAAAAGGTTAGGTTACTAACAGGCTACTCAATGTACATCAAATTGTCATAATAAACTATGAATTGTAGTTTTATGAAATGGAACACTAGTCAAACTCATTGGGAACGGTCGTCCGTCATGTCAAAGTATGTAGCTATAGAGGCAAATTTTCTACAGCATTGATTTTTCACTCAGAAAGATTACCAGCTTATGCTTACGGAAGACTTAATTAAAGACTGTAGTATTATTAAGCTCTATTTTTGTTTGGGTTACAGCATCGCCATCAGAAAAGCCGCGACCCAAACGTACCAGGCGTGGAAAAGCGGCGTAAGTATTTAATTAAACATGACAATAGTTATTTGTTATGCAAGAATGCAAAATTATTGTTTGCGGCGAGTGCTTGTATTGAAAACCGAGCTAGCGAAGGTTTCTAAAATTGAGCCACGAGCGTAGCGAGTGGTTCAAAAAAAGAAACCTGAGCGTAGCGAGGTATTCAGAAGAACGAGACGCAAATAATATTGCATTCGTGCGAAACACAAAACTTTTCATCTCACAGAAGCGAGGAAATGATTTTGTTAGCCAAGCGTGACAAACAATAGACATAGGTAGGTAGGTACCTACATAGAGGTTAGTGAAATGAGTTTCCTTCTTCTTTGCTTATTCACAAAGGAGTATGTGGCATTGCCTAGCAACGGGTTGTTGATTACAAGTCGTGTCTTCTTGAAGTGTCATAAAATCAACAACCCGTTGCTAGGCAATGCTACAATTTGAAGGAGTTCCTTATTTTTTTTTTATTACGGCGTTGAGTTCAAATTTCGACGCGCACAAAAATACAAAGTGGTTTAAAAAGGGATCTTCTACGATCGCATGTTTAAAGTAACAGCGTACTTTCCGAGCATGGGAGATGAAAAGTATATTCATACACTTATCCCAAGAACGTCCTATCGGGATCGCCCTGATCATAAACTTCACATACGAAAAAGAAGGATTAGGGAAAAACCCACAAAGTTTGTTACCGCACTCACTCCACCTAAATATTATGCAAATTCGTTGATTTTGGTGTTTTTGTTGCTTTTTTTTAATTCGTTAACAAAGTAATTGTTGAAAAATTATGAATGTCAAAGAAACGAAATAATTTCCAATCACCTTTCAGTCAAAACGAGCAAGCTGAAGCGCCCCAAAAATCGGAAGAAACAAAAGAACCCGAAAACTTGGTAACACCTATTATTATAACGAAAGAGGAGAGAATATCTAACCCAGTAACCGACGCCTCGTCACCAATCCTCCAGAAGGACGCCAAAATCAACCTTAGTCACAAGGAAACTAAGTCCAAATCGAAGAAAGACAAGCAAAATCAGTCTGAAGTTAAAACAGTTAATCTAGAAGAGACGAGGGTTATATCCACGGATGATATGAACGCTACCGTTAACATTTGCAATGGCGAGATGGATAAAACGGTTGTGCTGCCGAATGGAAAGTACAATCTCTCGAATGGAGATTCTAAGAAAGGGGTAAGTGGTTTTTTTTTGTTTTTAACAATAATTAAAAGATTACTATTTTGATCCCGTGAAACTAAAATCGCTGAACAAAAATAGATCACTTTTTGTATTTTCTAAAGCACACACCCGTCCAGTAGACGGAGACTAGTTGAAGAAATTCGCATCGACAGTTACTTGACTCGGTAGCTCAATTGGTAGAGCGCCTGCACGGTATGCGAGAGGTTGCGGGTTCAAGTCCTGTCCCGAGTGAATTTTTTCAACTTATTATAAATGTTTAAATTATTCCCTAGCACGGGTTAGTGCTTTAGAAAAAACAAAAAGTGATTATAAGCTAATTTTTCAACCTTATAGTTGAAAAATTTGCTCGGCACAGGATTTGAACCCATCGTCCGTAAGAAGAGTATCATTGAGGTTAGAAAATTCGCATCGACAGGTCACTGGACTCGGTAGCTTTGGTAGAGACCCTGCACGGAATTCAAGAAGTTACAGGTTCAAATACTGTCCAGAGCGAATTTTTCAACCTTATAAAAATAGATCAATTTTTAAAACTGTATAAAAATGGAATTTCCCATCACGCTGCTATCATTGGACCTTAAGGCGCTCTTCATAGACGATATTTAGGTATTTGAGGGGGTGAAGCAGAGGAGTGACGGGGTGGGAAGCCACGCCCTCTGCGGGGCGCTGTACAGATTACAAAAATAACAGATCGGAATCCCGCCATAGTAACGTTCGGAACTTAGACGGACGTCACCATGACGCCAAGTGATCCACCGCCGCCGCGGCAATGACGTTGAACAATTATTATGGGTACCTACCTCCTTAGCTTTTTTTCTAGTTGGATAATGATTGATTGAATAATAATACCTAATGCTTGCAGATCTTGCAATAGATATTTTGGCTAGCAGACGAAGAGCGTGAGTCGTGGGCAGCTGCGGCGTCTGCAGATTCTCTTTCGATCTTTGTATCCAACTTTACTGTTGCTTGCTAGTTCAACGCGCGATAGGTAAACACGACAGCACGTCAGACTGTACACTTTTGTTGTCAAGTCACCCGTAACGTAACCGAGTAGAGTGCTAGCGTGTAAAGGTCAACGTGCTATCGTGTGTACTTACTAGGTACACACAACAGCCCGTCGACCTTTACACTCTACTCGGTTACGTTACGGGCGACTTTACAACAAAAGTGTACAGGCTGACGTGCTGTCGTGTGTACCTAGTAAGTACACACGACAGCATGTCAGCCTTTACACGCTAGCACTCTACTTGGTTACATTACGGGCGACTTTACAACAAAAGTGTACAGTCTGACGTTCTGTCGTGTGTACCTAGTAAGTACACACGACAGCACGTCGACCTTTACACCCTAGCACTCTACTCGGTTACGTTACGAGTGACTTTACGACAAAAGTGTACACTCTGAGGTGCTGTCGTGTGTACCTAGTAAGTACACACGACAGCACGTCGACCTTTACATGCTAGCACTCTACTCGGTTACATTACGGGCAACTTTACAACAAAAGTGTACACTCTGACGTGCTGTCGTGTGTACCTATCGCGTATTGAACTAGTAAGCAACAGTCGGATACAAAGATCGAATTTTCCATTCTGCCCTACCTAATGCAGTTCTCCTAAAGTTTTTTGGTAGATCACTTATTGGCTAACTAAAATTTGACAGTCTTGCCCGGTCGAATGCATCGCAAACCGAATGGGAAGACAGTCGTAAAGCTCTTACCAGATTTTAGAGAAAATAATCCCACTAAAAACATTTTGTAAAAAACTTGCCAAGTCTCGATGGAGCTGCTGGTTTATCTCTAAAAAGTAGAGTTGTAAAATGACCGTCACATTCCATAACCGTCCGTCATTTATAATAAATGTCCGGTCACAATCGACATTTATGGTCACATTGGACAAATAGGTATTTTGACTAGAAAAGTGTGTCGATGCTTTTATTTCGCTCTTGCCCTAGCCATCTTAGGCTGTATGTGCATCGCCGGCGCTGCCCCGCACCCCACGATACAGTGCTATTGGACAAATAGGTATTTTGGCTTCCATAAATGTTACGTTTACGTTATCTCGTAAATTAAGAGGTTTAGCGCAAAAATAACGAAATTTTCGAACCCCCTTGCACCCCGAAATAATCCATTTTACTTCTTTATGTTTTCTAAAAATCGATATACAGGGTGTTAAACATTTAGGGTAAATTATTATTTAAGAATATCGGCAAAAATTGGGGGATGTCCGGTATTTTCCGGGTCGAAGGACCACTCAGCAACTAAAAGGGGTATCTCAGCGTGTGGCCAACCGTACCTACTGACCTACCAGTTGTTTTAAATCGTGTTTGACTGTCTGTCACACTTTCAGCAATACCCTGAATGTGTAACACCCTGTATGTCGGTTTTTAGAAAACATAAATAAGTAAAATGGTTGATAAGGGGGGTATTAGGGGTTCGTAAATTTCATTATTTTTTCCGCTAAACCTCTTAATTTACGAGATAACATAACATTTATAGACAGCGTAAATGACATTCGGCCTTCAAAATTAAATACGTGCCCGGTTTACCATTCCCCTTATCCCCGAAACTACTAAACCGAAATTTTTGAAATAAATACGGAATAAATACAGAATTTACCTATAAATTGCAGGAAAACCTATAAAAAGATTCCGGTATTTATATTTGATAATAAAAATATTGTATATGTCAGTACGGAACCCTTAGTGCACGAGCCTGACTCGCACTTGGCGGTTTTTTTTTAGGTAACCCGCCATAGCAATACATGTTCTGTGATATTTTTAATTCGCTACCTATTGCGGATCCCAAGAAACAGCCGGGCAGCTCTTTAAAAGAAGGACAGATAGAATGACAGGCAGACGGATAGACAGACGGACAGACAGACATTGGAGGTGGAGTAATAGGGTCCCAATTGGCACTAGTGGTTCGCCCCGAACTGTGAACTCGCGACCCCATATAAACTTAACAACCCCATATTTCGGCAACCCCTCGACCGATTTGGCTCATGTTCGAACTTAAAAATTCTTTTAATTTCATTTACCCGCTTACTAAATTTCATAACGATCCGACCAAATTTTCTCAAATTATCGTCGAACGAACATTCATACATACATACATACAAACATACAAACGCCGTATTGTTCAAGTAGACTCGGAGAACTTCGCTCGCTTCGCTCGCTCGTTCATACTAGTGGTTCGCTCCGAACTATGAACTCGCGACCCCAGTTACAGATGTGTAACTTTGCTTACGCCATTCGCGCAGGCGCGCGCGTGCTTTGCATATAAACTATACAACCCTATATCTCGGCAACCCCTCGACCAATTTGGCTCAAGTTCGAACTTAAAAATTCTTTTAATTTCGTTTACCCGCCTACCAAATTTCATAACGATCCGACCAAATTTACTCAAGTTATCGTCGAACGAACATTCATACATACATACAAACGCCGGATTGTTCCAGTAGACTCGGAGAACTTCGCTCGCTTCGCTCGCTCGTTCAATAAGGCTTCAGGCTCGTGCACTAAGGGTTCCGTACTGACATACAATACAGGGTGTTAAAAGACAGCCAACAAAGCGGGAAACCACGTATTGTCCTCATAAGGAACATTTTTGCCCAAGGAACTATGCCTGGGAAATCAACGGTTTCCGAGATAATGAGGTTCAAAGTCGGACTTTTCAAAACTTTTTTTTTGCAGAAATGCATTCAGTATCTAGTTCTTAACATACCTTTTCAAGAAGCCATATCAAAATTATGAATATTTCTTACAATAAACGACGTTAAAATTGCAACCCGCAATGTATTCTAAACATTTGCACTTCAAGCTTAAGTAACATAAAGTTATACCTACGCTTGCGCAATATGACTTCTGTGCTTTACACGTCCATTGAGTGATAAAATATTTTTCAAAATTATAACCTAAAAAACCAAAATCATTTCCCAGCAATAATTTATCGAAAAATTACTTTGTTTTGGTGTCTAGTATGCGTGGCTTTCGGGTCTGTTGGCGGTCTTTTAACACCCTGTATAATATTTTTTGTTACTATAAATACCGGAATCTTTTTATAGGTTTTCCTGCAATCTAGGTAAATACCTATATTCTGTATTTATTTTAAAAAAATCGACTTAGTAGTTTCACAGATAAGGGGGAATTGTAAATTCCGGGCACGTCTTCATTTACGCTGTCCATAAATGTTATGTTACCTCGTAAATTAAGTGGTTTAGCGCAAAAATAACAAAATTTTCGAACCCCCTAATATCCACTTAATCAACCATTTTACTTATTTTTGTTTTCTAAAAACCGACATACAGGGTGTTAAACATTCAGGGTATTGCTGAAAGTGTGACAAACAGTCAAACACGACTAAAAACAACGGGTAGGTCAGTAGGTACGGTTAGCGACATGCTAAGATACCCTTTTTTTTTGTTATTGAGTGGTCCTTCGAACCGGAAAATACCGGACATCCCCCAATTTTCGCCTATATTCTTAAATAATAATTTGTCCTGAATGTTTAACACCCTGTATATCGGTTTTTAGAAAATATAATGAAGTAAAATAGTTGATTTCGGGGTGCAAGGGGGTTCGAAAATTTCGTTATTTTTGCGCTAAACCTCTTAATTTACGAGATAACGTAACATTTATGGAAGCCAAAATACCTATTTATCCAATAGCACTGTATCGTGGGGTGCGGGGCAGCACCGGCGATGCACATACAGCCTAAGATGGCTAGGGCAAGAGCGAAATAAAAGCATCGACACACTTTTCAAGTCAAAATATCTATTTGTCCAATGTGACCATAAATGTCGATTGTGACCGGACATTTATTATAAATGACGGACGGTTATGGAATGTGACGGTCATTTTACAACTCTAGTCTTATCCAGAGGTTCTCAAATAATTGGGCCTGAAAATGCGGCGAAATGGTTCCAGTAAAGTATGGTACGGCAGTGTTTGCTTCGCGCTCGACTTGGCGGGGGCACTGCCGTGCCCCCAGATCGCGAACTCGAATTCGTCGTAAAACAAATTGGCATTTTTCGAGATTGACTTTTCATGTGCGATAAAATAATATATTTTTTAGCAAAATAATAATCAAATAAATGTTCATTCCGTTTTATTTATATTTATGACTTATCAAAATTAAATGTTAGTATGCATTACCTAGTTGTTTGAATAACTGTAACAAAACTCAACGTTTTATGGAATGAACGAAACGCATTAGTGACACAAGATAAAAAAATATCTGTCAAAATAGGTACAAGTGCTGGCTGTGCCGGTAATTCTCTTTGGTGCCTGTGATAAATAAACAGTGTTTAGAGTGTTTCATTCATTGCGGATGCGGACTGAATGTAGTGTTCCTTCCAGTAGAATACTCAGAACAATTTTCTGATACCTATCACATCGGTATGTTTAGGAATTGAAAGTAAGTACCTACTGACAGATTTTCGTAGCGAAATTACCTACTAGCTTTGAATTGGATGTTCTATAAAACTGAGACCTTTACGCTTACGCAATGAGATGATTTATATTATACAGCGTCCAGTGGCACCTTCACTGCACTAGATGGGTGAAGTGACAATTCGACGCTGCTGTGTCTGGGACATTGTTTAGTGGAGTAGGTAGGCTTGCCCAGCAACTACCATCGTCGGCCTAGCCCCCAGAAAAGAGGTCAATACGTCAATCTTACTTATCTGATGAGCTAACTAAGCTGCGGGTTTCCTCATGATATTTTCTTTCACTGTTAGTGAGCGGTGCGGGTATGTAGCTATGTCTATGAGCTAGCTATGTTTTTGTCTTAAAAGTTATGTACCTACATTTGTGAGTTTCTAGTAGCAATACTGCTTGCTAAAGCTTCTTCATAATTCAAGTCCAAATAAGGTATTCAAAGGGACTAGCACATATTTCACTAAAGTAGGTACCTTCCCTAAACTAAACTCCTCCTATTACTTCTTTGCAGCTGCCTGCTCGCAACCAAAGTTCAGATGACAAACTAAAGGCCACCTACCATCCGGTAGCAAGCAACAGGACCGCTGACTAAACAATGAGTCCGTGCCTCCCAGCTCCATGTTATGGTTTTGGGCTAAACATGGGCTCCACGCTAGTGGTGCTGAAATCAAGATATAAGTAGGTATTCAAGACAACTTTACTGTCACCACGGGTGTGCAACAGCCTTGCAAAGGTCTCGAAATGATGGAAAACTTTTGAAAGTCCATAAAAGTAGAATTAGTCAAAGTGTAGCGTAACTAAATAGTGCTGATCCCAAGCCTAGGAAAATTAAATGTTATTCCCATACAAAACTATAAGAATTACAACTTTATTACAAAACACGTGCAAATTGTAATTTGGAAAAGCTATGAGCCTTACTGAAGTTAACAACAAGTTATGAGGTGCATGTATTTTTTTAACTACGACTCTGTTTGTTTACCCAAAATCTTTTTTTGTTTTTCTTCACTTTGTCTAAGGAATGCTATAGGTATGTATTTTAATTATTATTGTATAACATAATTATCATTTTCTTTTTAGATAACCTTCTACATGGATGTGTGGCGATGCAAGACCGAGATTATAGCTGGCGGGGCAGAAAGATCGACATACAGTAGTCGGCCACACGCTAGGATACCCCTTTTTGTTTGATTGGCGCCCTTATGCCGCACGCGGTAAGAGCTGCTATGGGGTATCTGTGACTGTGGCCGACCGTACATACATGGTTATGATAATAAAGTATGTTTTGCCAAATGGTTTTTGGTTTTTATAAAATTCAGCCTATATTACTAACTTTAGGATTCCTTTGTATGTTTTTATACAATACTATACATTGTATAAATAAAGATGTAGGTAGATAACTATCTCTTTTTACAGGGTAATAGAATAGCACCCGGTGATAGGGATTTTTTGGTCTATGAAGTTCCATTGATTTTTTATTAATAAAATGTTACCGCTGTGGCAAGAGAAAAGTACTTTTAAAATAATATGGTTTTCACTGATTTTCACCGTGTTTTATTTATCAGCTTAAAAATATGCCAATGCACTTACGCACACAATCATGTTTTAATTTGAACTAGGCCTAAATAAAAAAAGAAAAACTGGATTTATTTTCACTTTTGAGGTTATAAAATAAAAAATGTTTTTCAGCAGGTAGTGATCTTGTTGATCAGTAGGCAGTAGGTAAACCCTGCAAAAAGAGTTAAGATCTTTTGTTACTAACACGTTATACATATTTGATAGGACTCGATGAAGGCAAATCTGTGGTAGGTAAAGTCCGTTCGCTATCCTATTATTGACACACGACGGCAATCTTGGTTCTTGGGATACCAACTATTTTCGAAGTATCTGTGATGGGCGCAGACATATTCATTTCAACACAATGCTGATGGACATTACCTAACTGGAATTTGCTAAAATGTTTTACAAAACCTTCGTCTTTTAATTTTTGCGTCATTCGAAGTTGCGTCTAGAGGCACCTCGCGGTCCTTCCACGGACGAAAAAACATTTTATCTTCACGCAGAGCGATCGACACTCAATACAAAATACTAAGTCACAAGCACAACCTTTCAATACGACGCTTCTTTGACGAGCGGCGAGCCAAATTCACTGGCGTGTTTGCGCCGCGTCGGCTTCCTTTAATTTCTTTTGTGAAAAGCCGCCGCGCACCAAGGCGGCAAATATCAAAGTGACACTATGATAGCGAACGGACTTTAGCCGTCACGCGCGGCTTAGGTAAGGCAAATCCGTGGTAGGTAGCCGTCGCGTGCGGCGTATGACAAAAAGGGGTAGGTAGGTACTCTGCGATCTTGATGACTACCAAATTAGGTAAGTAATAGGTAGGTATGTACCTACACACGACAGCACGTCGACCCTTACATGCTAGCACTCTACTCGGGTACGTTACGGCGACTTTACAACAAAAGTTTACACTCTGACGTGCTGTCGTGTGTACCTAGTAAGTACACACGACAGCACGTCGACCTTTACATACTAGCACTCTACTCGGTTACGTTAAGAGCAACTTTACAACAGAGGTGTACAGTCTGACGTGCTGTCGTGTGTACACACGACAGCACGTCGACCCTTACATGCTAGCACTCTACTCGGTTACGTTACGGGCGACTTTACAACAAAAGTGTACAGTCTGACATGCTGTCGTGTGTACCTATCGCGCGTTGAACTAGCAAGCAACAGTTGGATACAAAGATCGAAAGAGAATCTTCAGACGCCGCAGCTGCCCACGACTCACGCTCTTCGTCTGTTATCCAAAATATCTATCTATTGCAAGATCTGCAAGCATTTATTATTATTCAATCAAGCAACAACCAACTAAAAAAAAAAAAAAAACAGAAAACCAAACTAAGTTTTGACAGTTTGGAACGTGATTCACTTTGTTTGGATGAACGTCGATCCCCGGTACGGACGAACTGTCAAATTGACTAAGTAAACAATGTATTCAACGCCTGCGAGAAAAGAATAGCACATTTACAACATCAAAATCGTAAATACACTAAAATCGCGAAATATTCACATATCAAACCCTAGAATTAGGTAAGTGCTATCAAACACACCATTTTTCGTGTTGTAAATCATGACAGTTTGCAAAATATTTTCGTTGAAAAAAACAAATTCCCAGTACTAACTTCCTCAGTTTTTGAATGAAAATTTCTTCAAATCTATTACGAACATCAACACGAAACTTGCCTTAAAAGATAGCTCTTACCTAATTCTAGGGTTTGATATGGCAATATTTTCGATTTCTTTAGTGTATCTTGCATGCGAATGCAAATAAGAGATGCGTCATTGCTATACTTCTCCCGCAGGAGTTTCACTATCCACCCTGCCTTAATTAAAAACCTACAGAGGTATTTAAAATTCCACTCTAACTTTACTCATCGTCAGAAAAAAGTTGTATTATTTTTTTTCGGAGACATTCATCTAGTACAGTCTTTCCCAACGTGGGCGATAACGCCCCCTTGTGGGCGCTGCAGGCCTAAAGGGGGGCGGTAAGAGACGCAGAAAAAAAAAGGGGCGTTGTGTAGGGCTTTGGGGTCGATTTATAATTTCATCTACCCAGCTAGGAAGACTCTTAGACACCGACTGAGCTCTCGACTCGATAATTTATTCTTAAAGTGGGCAGTAGACAAAAAAAGGTTGGGAACCCCTGTATAGTATTTTTACCGACTTGGTTTAAAGGCCCGTTTTTTTTTTCAGGTAGCATTGAATGAAACTGTTGTTTTGGATTCAAATTCACGGGATACCTTTGTAGTTGAGAAACCACCAACGAACCATGTCAACGACACCACTGTCGTTATTGAGAAAGGTAAGTTTTTTTTTTTACCAGAACAGTCATCTATTGCCATTTGTCAATAACTGGTTGTTTTTTTTTATGTCTAACTAAAGTGACCGTAGTTTCATTAAGGCAGTTACAGATCCACCGACTTGTGAAGTGGCAGAATCCGGGTTAACTTCCAATGAAAAGTGAGGATTCAGGCGCCCGCCCATCAAAGCAACAATAAAACGCTGACAGCGACACCACTCACTTCACAGCTAAGTTGGTGGATCTGTACATAGAAGAGACAAGCCTTTGCAAAGAGATTATACAAAAGTCTCGTTTTCTAGAAATATGACTGCTGTGGAATGGGACTGCTGTGGAATGGTTCTTGTTTGCGTAAATGGGTCCAATGAGCCGTTTTCTGCACAAATTCACAAAGCATTAATTCATAGATGGCGTCTACAGGCGTGGCCATAGAAGAACCGGCATACGGCCATCAAAATTAATCTGTGCTAAGCGAAATTTGACAGCCGTAATCCGGCTCTGCTATGGCCACGCCTGTAAACGCCATATATTAACTGGGGCCTTAGCCTGTAACGCAATGGCGTATCGAAGCCGTCCCAGCAGAATGAAAAAATCGGGGTTTCCTCGTTTTTCTCCTACAAACAGAGAATTGATCCTCTAGAATTAGAATCAGAATATTCTTTGCTGTACTACAAAAAACATTCAAAGGACCGACATCATTAATAAATCGTAATTGAAGCCGTCAACTGACAGAAATGAAATGAATTTTAGCACCATTGCGTTACAGGCTTAAGACCCCTGCTTTGAATTTGTTCTTTAGAAAACGGCTCATTGACACAAAGCGAGAGGGATAAGAAGTATAATTTGCACCAACGTCTCCCCGCAGAAGGCAAGCCGACCAACGTGACCGATGACAACTCGCTGATGACGGATGACAACAGCGACCACGAGAGTCACACTCCTCCGCGACCGCCACCCCAAGTACAACCCACGTGAGTAAACTTACTACTTGTAGTTTTAAACTACTAACGTAACTTTATCTTTAACTACTGGGCGCTCACTTGTGAATTTTATTTGGATAAAGCCCCGTTTTCACAGTCAAATTACAATAAAACAAGATTTACAAATCTCGCTATCTGTATTATTAATTTGGGAGTACTGTACAATTTACTCTATGACGAGCACCGTCCAAGAGAGCCGCTTCTGATTGGTCGGTTCTTCTGATATGTTGTCTATGGGTGCTAAAATGTCAAGTAGGAAGGAGCTCTACTCGTCAAATTGCCTTGTATGGAAATAAAACAATGGCCGACCAATAAGAAGCCTTGGCTTGCTTGGACGGTTCTCTTCGTTTTACGTAATTTGACTGTGAAAACGCGTCTTTATTCCTATTTTGTATGCACTGATTTCTAAGTATTAATTTAAATCCTGTCTTTAGGTCATCTAATTATTGTTATTTATTTACATCTACTACCTTCACTATTTTTACTTATCCAGTCCATCGAAAGGTTGTCTGGAAGAGGTCGCTTTTTAGCGATAAGACCGCCATCTTTACTTCATGCCAAGTTCCCGTCAAAGAGTGCGGCTTTGGTCAGTGTTGAAATAATTAGATAGATAGATAACTCTTTATTGTTATCGCTAAGAGAGCGATCTCTGCCAGACAACCGTAATTATGTTCCAATCGCCAGAGGTAGAGGATTAAGCAAAATGCTGTATGAGAAAATATCGTAAGTGATATACTACTTTATCGTTGCAGGTCAGCAGTGAAACAGAAGGTTCAACAATTCGAAGAGATAGCCTCAAGAGTGACCCGGACTAAAACGCGAGCGCTGGCCAAGAAGGTTTGTTAATTACTACTAAATAAAAGTTTAAAATACCTCTGACATTTCAGTTCAAATTAGCATATCTTATAATTGCTGACCCGATTTTGATAAAATGTTAGATACGTTAGCGAGTGGTTTTGCTACATCAAATTCACAAATGTACGTAACTTTGAAAATAAACAAGTCAAGTTTGAAGTCATAGGTACACGCCAGCACCGGGAATCGAACCTGGGTCTCTCGCTTCCGAGTCCAATGTCTTACTTACCACTAGGCCACCACCGTCAGTGAAGGAAAAACATCGTGAGGAAACCCGCGGCTTAGTTGGCTCCACGCGTATTGACTCGTCTATCCTGTGGGCTAGGTCGACTAAGCTGTCAGGATGGTATAGGTGCTGGGCAAGCCTACTCCATCTAAAACGATGTCCCAGGCACTGCAGCGCCGAGTGGTCTCTTCACCCATCTAGTGTGAGTGAAGGTGCTACTGGACTCTGTATAAATCATCTTATTACGTAGATGCAAAGGCCTTAGGCCCGGTTTCTTAGTTGAGAATTTTACTAAGCACATACTTACATATCGCTCTGTCACGCTCTTTTGTGAGAAATCTGCAGAGATAGGACGATATTTACCCATTTGCTTAGCAAAATTCTCAACTCAGAAACCGGGCCTTAGTTTTTTAGATACGTTACGGCGGTCCTTTAACACCCTGTATTAAACCACCCGGTCTTATTAAGTGTCAAATATCTGTTCCCAGGACGATGAGCCATCAGAGAACAACACGCCGCCTGACAAGGTCGGCAAAGCTGTGCTGTCAGCTGAAACATTGACCAAGATGAACAGCCTTATCTTCAATGGGAAGGCACCACCACAGGTGAGATGACTGACTTACATTGTAGTCTTGGTCAGCATGCATCAGGTCAGAACCACTCGCCGCCTGACAAGATCGGCCAGACTGCGCTGTCAGCTGACACATTGACCAAGATGAACAGCCTCATCTTCGATGGGAAGGCGCCACCACAGGTGAGATGACCGGCTTACATTGTAGTCTTGGTCAGCATGCATCTGGTCAGCATGCATCTGGTCAGCATGCATCAGGTCAGAACCACACGCCGCCTGACAAGATCGGCCAGACTGCGCTGTCAGCTGACACATTGACCAAGATGAACAGCCTTATCTTCAATGGGAAGGCGCCACCACAGGTGAGACAACTGGGGCCTTAGCCTGTAACACAATGGAGTATCAATGGCGTCCCAGGTAGAAAGACAAAACCGGGATTTCCTCGTTTTTCTCCTACAACCAGCGAACTAATCCTCTAGAATTAGACTCATAATATTCTTTCCTGTGCTACAAAAACATTAAAAGGACCGACACTGGACCGACAGCATTAATAAATCGTAATTGAAACCGTCAACCGGGAGCCCATTTTGGCACCATTGCGTTATAGGCTAAGGCCCTGGTCAGCATGCATCAGGTCAGAGCATGCATCAGGTCAGAACCACACGTCGCCTGACAAGATAGGCAAGGCTTTACTGTAAGCTGACACACTGACCAAGATGAACAGCCTCATCTTCAATGGGAAGGCGCCAGCACAGGTGAGATGACTGGCTTACAGTCTAATAAATAATTCAGGAGAGTAAACTGACGTTTACGGTGTGACCAGTTTCAGGTGAAAATAAAATAATGTCGTGACAAAAAGATTGACATGAATCGAGTGACTCATGCATTCCCATTACGTTCCGTTGCGTATAGTTTACAAGATTTAGGCGCATATCTACGTAATGAGATGATTTATGCAGCGTCCAGTGGCACCTTCACTCACACTAGATGGGTGAAGAGACCACTCGGCGCTGGAGTGTAAGCGCATCACTATTACAATAATTAATATGGAAACATAATTTTTCAAAGTTTCAAAGTGTTGGCAGATCGGTTACTTACGCATTCGCGCAATAAAGTTTACAAGACTTCCACTATTACAATAATTAATATGGAAACATTATTTTTCAAAGTTTCAAAGTGTTGGCAGATCGGTTGCTTACGCATTTGCGCAATAAAGTTTACAAGACTTCTCGTCCCGTCTCGACTCACACTCAAGGCCTAAAAAACAAAAACCTAAACCAAACCTTCCATTTCAGATCTCCAGTTCAGCATCCAAACCACGCGGTAACATCCCCGTACCGACCAAACCGGCCGTTCCATCATCCACATCCAAACTGACCAGCTTAGCCAAGGCCAAAGAGGCCGCCGAGGCTAAACCAGCCGTCCCATCGTCCACGTCCAAACTGAGCAGCTTGGCTAAGGCCAAGGAGGCCGCCGAGGAGAGCGCTAGGAAGAAGAAAGAGGCCATTCTGGAGGCCAAGAAGGAGTCGCAGAAGAGGTAAGAAACTTCGCTCGGCACAGGTCTCTGCCTTCAGCTTCGTAAATAGTTATGTCGTCCATACAAGCTTTGTCAAAGCTGAGAAGAGCTTAGCCAAGGCCAAAGAGGCCGCCGAGGCTAAACCCGCCGGCCTATCGTTCACGTCCAAACTTAGTAGCTTGGCTAAGGAGGCTGCCGAGGCTAAAGCAGCCGTCCCATCGTCCACGTCCAAACTGAGCAGCTTGGCTAAGGCCAAGGAGGCCGCTGAGGAGAGCGCTAGGAAGAAGAAAGAGGCCATTCTGGAGGCCAAGAAGGAGTCGCAGAAGAGGTAAGAATTCGCTCGGCACAGGACTTGGCCTTTAGTCTCGTTAATAGTTCCATCGTCAACATTTAAAACATACAAGCTTGGTCAAAGCTGAGGAGAGCTTAGCCAAGGCCAAAGAGGCCGCCGAGGCCAAACCCGCCGTCCCATCGTCCACGTCCAAACTGAGCAGCTTGGCTAAGGCTAAGAAGGCCGCCGAGGAGAGCGCTAGGAAGAAGAAAGAGGCCATTCTGGAGTCACAGAAGAGGTAACTTCGGTTGGCGCAGGACTCTGCCTTCAGCCTCTTTGCGATAGAGAAAAAAACATTTCCAGCGACTTGAGCGACTTTTCCTTCGGCTCGCTCGGAATACATGTGTTCTTTGCGCGATATCAATAAGCTGCTCGAGTTTGTGGGCGATAATAACTAGTGGTTCGCCCCGAACTTTGAACTCGCGACCCTATATCTCAGCAACCCCTCGACCGATTTGGCTCATGTTCGAACTTAAAAATTCTCTTTGCCTCATTTACTCGCCTACCAAATTTCATGACGATCTGACTCAAGTTATCGTCGAACGAACATTCATACATACATACATACAAACGCCGGATTGTTCCAGTAGACTCGGAAGAACTTCGCTCGCTCGTTTAATAAAGTTTGCAGACTATTTAGTCCAGATTCCGAGCGGGCGGGTAGTTCTATCGTCCATATCTAAACATACGAGTATAACCTTGGTCAAAGCTGAGCTATCTGTCTAGCACTAGGTGCGAAGGCCTAAGAAAGACATATTACGAAAATGACAGTTTTCATTGCGTAGAATAGTAATTTACGCCCTTCTACCAATGACTTTCGTGGCTTTTTTTTTCGAGTCCTCGTACTTGACTGGTAGAAAATGCTACTTACCATTAATTTCGCCTTAGTACACTATTTATTTATGTGCAATAAAGAATTTAAGACGACGTACGTCTCACAACTAGCGCCGCCAATGGAAAATAAATCATATCTTTTTTTTAGATGCGTTTTTAGCAAAAAATGCTCCTGCGATTCCTCAACGCGAGGCTTAACTATTTTTAGGACCTAAGGTTTGGATTCCAGATCTTAGAACTTAAGAATGCAATCGATTCTCGCCAAAAGTGGCCACTTTTGGCGAGAATCGATTGCATTCGTAGGAAATCTAATCCTGGAATCCAAACCTTAGGTCTTAAAAATAGTTAAGCCTCGCGTTGAGAAATCGCAGGAGCGTTTTTTGCTAAAAACGCATCCAAAAAAAAGATAGGATTTTTTTTCCATTGGCGGCGCTAGTTGTGAGACGTACGTCGTCTTAATAATAATACTTTACGCTGCTTAGCAAATTTGAGGCCCAGAGCTAACGTTGTGATCTACCCGTCTCCTAGGAAGCGTGAAGAGAAGATGGCGGCGGCGGCGGCGGCGCGCGAGGCGGCGGAGCGCGACAGGCAGTTAGCCATCGAGGCGGCGGCTAGGGAGCGCATGGAGAAACAGGCGCACGCGCACATGGGGAAACTGGAGCGCGCCAAGGAACAAGAGAGGGTGAGCACACTTTATACAGGGTGTTAAAAGACCGCCAACAAAGCGGGAAACCACGTATTGTCCTCATCATATCTAACATTTTTGCCCAAGGAACTATGCCTGGGAAATCAACGGTTTCCGAGATAATGAGGTTCAAAGTCGGACTATTCAAAATTTTTTTTTGCTAAAGTGTACTCAGTATCTCATACTTAACATTTCTTCTCAAGAAGCCATATCAAAATTTTTAATATTTCTTGCATAAAACGACGTTAAAATTGCAACCCGCAATGTATTCTTAACATCGGCACCTCGAGCATAAGTAAAAAAAGTTTATGTCAACGCTTGCGCAATATGACTTCTCTGCGTTACACATCCATTGCGTGATAAAAAAAATCCAAAATTATAACCTAAAAAACCAAAATCATTTCCCAGCAATAATTTATCGAAAAAGTACTTTGTTTTTTGTGTCTAGTATGCGTACCTTTCGGGTCTGTTGGCGGTCTTTTAACACCCTGTATTTACCTAGAAGAGGATCAGTGCTGAAGAAAGTCCACACCATTCTCATGCGGCAGCTGCAAAGGTCTGAGGAGTAAGTTTATGCCGCTCGCAGCAAAACGCATCCTGGCTCTTGTATGAATCAATTTGCTCGATAGATATTCTTGTATGGCGCTGCGCGGCTAGACGATTAAGAGTGAGATTATACAGGGTGTTAAAAGACCGCCAACAAAGCGGGAAACCACGTATTGTCCTCATCATAAGGAACATTTTTTCCCAAGGAACTATGCCTGGGAAATCAACGGTTTCCGAGATAATGATGATCAAAGTCAGACTTTCCAAAACTTTTTTTTTGCAGACATGCATTCAGTATCTAGTTCTTAACATATCTTCTCAAGAAGCCATATCAAAATTATGAATGTTTCTTACAAAAAACGACGTTAAAATTGCAACCCGCAATGTATTCAAAACATCGGCACTTCAAGCTTAAGTAACATAAACTGATACCTACGCTTGCGCAATAATACTTCTGTGCGTTACACGTCCATTGCGTGATAAAATATTTTTCAAAATTATAACCGAAAAAACCAAAATCATTTCCCAGCAATAATTTATCCAAAAAGTACTTTGTTTTGGTGTCTAGTATGCGTGGCTTTCGGGTCTGTTGGCGGTCTGTTAACACCCTGTATGCTAGACAATAAATCCAATGAGCCGTTGAGCGTCAAAACACTCGAAAATAGCCAATCGAAAATGAAAAATTTTTTTTGCTAAACAACTGTTATTAGTAAGTAAGTAATCGTATGAGGTGTCAGAGTTTTTAGGCCACCCAAAGGGTCTCTGACATGGATTAACGATTGTTATTAATCAACAACAACCGGGACCAACGGTTTAACGTGCCTTCCGAAGCACGGAAGCGCTCAGATATTATTGCCACTAGCAGTCACCCATCCATGGACTGACCGCGAACGTTGTTGCTTAACTTTGCCAATCGATTAAGAACGGCTAGTACAACTAGGCTGTGAGCGCTTATTACAACTTTACTGTTATTTTTAAGGTGGATATTTTAGAGAATACGAGGGCTGTGCTGGAGGAAGCACCACACTCACCATTCACAGGTGGCAGCAGATCTGTAGATCAAAGGACTGAGGAGTAAGTTTCTTCCGCTCGCCGCAAAACACGCATCCTAGGTCCTAGCTCTTCTTGGAACCAGTTTATTTTTATTTTTATGTAGCACTGCGTAGCTAGACACTTTTGAATGAGTTTGGTAAACAGCTTCGTATGGCACAGCAGCGCCCAAATGGTCACTTCACCCATCTTGTGAGAGTAAAGGTGCCACTGGGCGCTGCATAAATCATCTCATCACGTAGATGAAACGGCCTAAGTAAGCGCAGTTAGACACCTGAATGAGTTTGGTAGACAGTTTTGTATGGCGCTGCGCGGCTAGACACTTGACTGCGTTTACTTAACAATCTGGATTGACGCTGAGTTGTCAAACAATTTAGAGACTACGATGCTAGACAACAAAGAGGGCCATGTCACACTAAGCTAGTTGCTAGTTGTGGAGGATATTGAGTCTAGAAGGGACTTAGGAAGAAGATGGTTGCGGAGGCGGCCGAGTGAAACTGGTAGCTAGCAATCGCCATGAACTGTTAAACGATTTTTTCGTTGCCTGCTTGGAGTATAACATTCATCTCTCTGCCCACAGAAAAAGTTGGAGCTGCAACGCAAAGCAGCAGTAACTGAAGAGAGGCGACTAGCTGAGGAGAGGGCGCGACAACAAAGGCTGGCCGAGGAACAGAAGCGAGCTGAGATGATGCGAAAGAAACAACACGAGGAGCAAGAAGCGTAAGTAATATCAACGTAAAAGTAACACGAGGAGCAAGAAGCGTAAGTAATATCAACGTAAAAGTAACACGAGGAGCAAGAAGCGTAAGTAATATCAACGTAAAAGTAACACGAGGAGCAAGAAGCGTAAGTAATATCAACGTAAAAGTAACACGAGGAGCAAGAAGCGTAAGTAATATCAACGTAAAAACAAGACGAGGGGCAAGAAGTGTAAGTAATATCAACATAAAAACAACACGAGGAGCAAGAAGTGTAAGTAATATCAACGTAAAAACAACACGAGGAGCAAGAAGCGTAAGTAATATCAACGTAAAAACAACACGAGGAGCAAGAAGCGTAAGTAATATCAACGTAAAAACAACACGAGGAGCAAGAAGCCTAAGGTAATATCAACGTAAAAACAGCACGAGGAGCAAGAAGCCTAAGGTAATATCAACGTAAAAACAACACGAGGAGCAAAAACCGTAAGTGATATCAACGTAAAAACAACACGAGGGGCAAGAAGCGTAAGTAATGTCAACGTAAAAACAACACGAGCAGCAAGAAGCGTAAGTAATGTCAACGTAAAAGTGACGTAGGATGGTCAGATCGAAAATTTAAATCGCAACAAACTGCTGGTTCTGATTTTTAGGTTTCCGTACCCAAAGGGTAAAGGACCCTATTACTAAGACTTCGCTGTCCGTCTGTCACCAGGCTGTATCTCTGTATCTCTGTGATAGTTAGATAGTTAAAAATTTCACAGATGATGTAGTTCTACTAAATACTAAAATACACAATAAAATAAATATTTAAGGGAGCTGCCATACAACAAACGTGTTTTTTTTTTTTGCCGTTTTATAGATAACTAGCTTTTGCCCGCGACTTCATCCGCGCAGATTTTTTTTTCCGTTATCACAATACATTGAACGCGTAGAAAGATTGGATTTGAATTCCTCCGGAGATTAACATAGAGTTCTTATTGTCCTGTTCCAGAATGAAAAAGGAGGCTGCGATGATGGCGAAAGAGATCGAGAAGCGACAGAAGGAGTACCTCGAGAAACAGAAGCTCAAACAGAGGATGGAAGCGGATAAAGGTAAGTTTCTTACCTGCAAATTCAAAAACACTTTATTATTTGTGCCATTATTTTGAAGGTTGTTGACGAATTTCGGACTGCATTTATTTGACAAAAACTTTCATTGAAAGCGATTGTGTTGGGGTTAGGGATTGCGACTCGATATTGAAGAATATTGAGTGGAGAAAGTAGCAAAATCGTTCACTCTAATATATCTATCTATCTATCCAGCCCATAAATAAAGCAGGGCATAGGCCTCTACCTTTTCACGCCAACCCCCTCGGTCTAATGCCAATCTCGTCCATTGTCTTCCCGCTGTTTTGATGTTCTTTTTACCTATTCCTACAAATTTTCTTCCAGTCACAACGCCGCTTAAACTTGGCACACCGTCGGCGGTTCGGTCGATGGATCCAGTGCACATGGCGGATGGATTCGAGCAGCTACACTCGGATTCTGATGACGAAGAGTCACCCAGGAACAAGTTTCCAGTCCCTACTTGGAGCACATCTAAGGTTCGTCACGGTTTTGTAGGCAATTAACAAAAAAAATTACTGACTTCATTTTTGAAAAGGTGTTATTAAGACACAATAGTAGGCACAACTACTATTGTGCCTTAATAACACCTTTTCAAACCTTAAAAAAAATCATATCTTCTTTTTGTATGAGTTTTTTTGCTAAAAACTCTCCTGCGAAATCTCAACGCGAGGCTTAAGTATTTTTAGGACTTAAGGTTTGGAACCAGATCCTTAGAACCTACGAATGCAATCATTTATCGCCAAAAGTGGCTAAAAGAAGCTTAACTATTTTTAGGACCTAAGGTTTGGATTCCAGATCCTAAAGCCTTGCAATGCAATCCTAAAAATTGTTAAACCTCGCGTTGATAACCTAATGAAGAGTTTTTGGCAAAAAACGCATACAAAAAGAAGATATGATTTTTTATTCATTGGCGGCGCTAGTTGTTCCTGGGCCCTAAATTTATCACCTGTTACATTTCATCGTCCTTGCAGAAATCGTGCGTTAGTACCATCATTACACTTGTATATTCTTACCCCAGTGTAAATAAACCTCAAATTTTCGCCCACAGGTCCGCTGGCAGACGCTGACGATCCAGTCCCAGATAAAGCAGTCCCACATCGACCGCCTGTTCTCCGTCCGCGTGCATTCGCCTGATCTACAAGAGATATTCCCGAACATCGAGCGACGCTTGATGAAGCGAACGTCGAGCGCTGTTTGGCGCACGCCGCCCGCGCATCGATTGCACGCGCTACAGGAATGAAAATCCGGGGTAAGTAGTTGCTTTAGGTGACTGATTTCTTCTTCATTCTCGTTCATGGCCGAGGATCTCTGCGGCAAGAAAGTTTACTACATCAGCGAAGTCAGCATAGCGGTAAATTGTATTTGTTGCGCTTTCTATCTTGCTCTCGCGCGCTCTTTCTATCCCTCACAATTTATTTCACCTTTTCTATTTATTGCGCTCTTTTTATCTCTTATTTTTATCGCACTCTTTCTATCTCCCTCACTATTTATTGCGCTCTTTCTATCTGTCACTTTTTATCGCACTCTTCTATGTCCCTCACTATTTATTGCGCTCTTTCCATCTCACTATTTTTATAACCCCCTTATGTACTCGTACTTCCTAACCCATCCTTATCCTACGCTTGCTGAAATATTTACACACCTTTTAATGTTTATTTTTTTCTTTTCCAGGTCAACCTTGTGTCATCCATTTGCGGAGCCGGTCGCCTCCCATGTAAATACTATTAGCCTGTTATTATTATGTTAATAATACAATACTGTAATCATGAGTATTAATATTAAACTGCGTTCGGCGCACTGTGGCCCGTGTGTAGTGGCTTGTCGTGAGGTTGGCTTTGCGTTTGTCTACGCTGAAGATTAGCCTAGGACTGCCGCCTATACACTAACAATTCACTGAGTGGAATTTCCCGTACCTTTCAATAATAACAATTTTCGAGCAAAAAACAATTGACAGTGAAAATAAAATAAAAAAATCTTAGGATTCATTTTTTTTTTTGCTAAAAACGAGGCTCGTCAAACGAAAATCCCTAGACTTAACTATATTTAAGACCTAAGGCCTAGATTCCAGATCCTAGAACCTACGAATAAATCCTGCACAAAACGCATCCAAAAAGAAGATATGATTTTTTTCATTGGCGGCGGTAGTGGACGGGGCACAGTGGTCGATTTGTACGATTTAGGCGGCCAAAACTATTTTATGCTTTATTTCAGTAATAAATACGACAACAAATGCTAATCTGGTATTTTAGAGTGAATATATATGTTTATCCCTATTTGTTTCATTGAAAGCGTATTTTTCTATACAAAAAAACATTTCTATGAAAATATTTTTGTAAATAGCGCCAATGTTTTTAAATTTTCTTTAAATCTCCCTTTGGTGTAAAATATATATTTTGAGTTCATTTGAATTATCGAAATCGGCTTAGTAGTTTTTGATATTTGGGTTAAGAATTATCACAATTTGTTAAGTAAAAGACGGCCGTACATAAAAAAAAATGTTTATTCTCTACAGTCTGCATGCCTATTTAAATTGAAAATAAAATATGGATGACAAAAAAATACAGTATACACTAAAATTAAATGGTCAACAGTTATTACCACATTATTATACTAAATGTTACTTACAATGTTAGGTACCGAATCATAAACAATAAGACAATATTTTATGAAAGTTTAACATACAAATTGTTATGTTACTCTTTAAAAGACAATTCTTCCTCACCGTCACTTTCCATGCATTTATCACAAGTGCCTTTTGTATTTGGCTCTGCAGGAAGCAAAAGCTCCAAAGTTTCCTGCAAAAATGGTTTTGATCGGATCTTCTTTTTTTTTCTCATTGAACTGATGAGCGGATCTGATGTCAAGAGTAACCTGTGATAAATATCAAGGTTACAGTCTTCGCGTGAAAACTTTCGAGCAAAGTTTAGACGGTATGAGCGAAAGTGCTTATTACGAGCTTCTGCAGCTTCCTCCGAAAGTTAACCAATAGGCACTAGAGAATTTTCTATAACTTTTCCACCATGTACCAAAATTTTATGCATGGTAGGAGTCATAGAATGCCAACCATATAACTCTACATACAGTTTTGCTGTCTCCATGGCGTATTCATCAAATTTCGGGACATCTATTTTGTGACCGCTTGATATGGCTTCCAAAATAACTTTAATTCTATAAATAAAATTAAAGTCTATTCCCGTTATTTCAGCAGCCAGATGTGGGTTTTCAAAAAATCTTCTACTAGTATTGCCGTCATTTGTGTTACCAAAATTACATTTTGGCATATCTACCAAGATACCTACTTCTTCTCTGAATCTTTGCTGAATCTCTTTTTTTTTTTGTTCTTCTAGCATCTTTTCTGCTTTGGTTCTTTTTTCACGGTATTTCCCAACGGGCAATTTATAAGCTAAATGTAAAATACTCTCGAATAATCGAATTCTGGCATGTAAAGTTGATAGGCCAAATTCAAGCGATTCTGGGTGAATTTCGTTTTTTTTACTTAAGTCATTAAAGTTTTTTGAAGTGGCTCCGCATATGTAGCATCTACTCGTTGATTTGATGTCAGTCGCCGCATTGCAAACTTTGCCGTCCACCATGGTCATTTTAAGACTGTGGCTAACCGAGAATTTTTGCCCATTCAGTTCCAATTCCGTGGCTTTTAGGGACTTCACACTGTCCCGAACGTAATTTATTTCATCTTTTGTAATGTCTGTAGACTCTTTTATAAATCTGAATCGTATCGGGCGGCAATATCGTGGTGAAGAAGGAGTCGGGTTTTGCCAAACCATTTTTGTTTTATCTTCGCCGCAAACAATTTGTAGAGGCACGAATGAGCTCAAAAATATATTTGCATCCGAGTCGGCGTCATTCATTAACTTTTGTTTGTATTGAGCTTGTTGTGAACCATCACAACCCCATTTGCAGATAATCTGCAAGGAATTTCTCTCAGTTTCTGTAAGAGTCATTAGTACTTCTTCGAGGAAAATTGATAATCGCGTGACGGTGTGATCTAACAAAGATTGTAGATCACTTTCAGCACAGGAAGCGGTCACTCGTAGCGTCTCTTTGGGTGGGTAACATTCCTGTTTAGCCTTCAACACTAATTCGTAGCACGGGTAAAAGCTTCTGTTGGTTGCTCGCACAATTTCATATTGACTTCGTGTCAAATCAGCGTCCACGCACATTCGCAGTGCCTCCCGAGGCGTAAGGGGATCTTGTGCCTTTGATTTGGAATGTCTTTTTTTACATTCGTTTGCGGCTGCAGGCGAATTTGTAATATCTTTTAGGACTTGCGAGGCGTTTCTTTTTCCTTCTTTTTGTAAAATTACTTGCGCTGCGTGAACTATCACTTCTTTGCCTACAGAGGAGCGAACTTCTTCTGTTTTCCTCCTTTTAGTTCTTTCACTACATTCACTGAATGTTTTGATAGGTCGTCCTGACTTATTATGCGTTTTTATGGGCATCTCGAACGTTCCTGCTAACCATGCATCATTGCTTATAAGAAATTTTTCTAGCGTGTTGCGTGCTTTGGACCATCTCTTTTTTATTTCTGTTTTAAAATATGAAAATTTATGATTTATATACTTTTTGTCTTCGTCGGAGTCCCCGTAAGACATTAACAAATAATTTTGTAAGTATTCCAATTTGTCGTTTATTGATGGAGAGTTTTCCTCAATCATCTTATCAAAAAGATATCTGCGAGTTACTACCTCCATGCCCGAGTAACTTGATGAACCTAGAACAACGAAAAGGAATTTTAACGCAAAAGAAACAAAAAAGGAATTTTTCTCACTTTCTGCCTAAGTTAATGAATTATTATTTTTCTCGCGAAGTGGTCAAAGGTGGTGGCTATTTTTTTTGTGGTTATCTGCTCAAAGAGCTATACTATTAGAAACCATAAGGAATTTAACTCGGACGGTCTCGGAAGTACAACATTTTTACTATTGAAAATAAAAAAATGATAATATTTTCTATGAAAAAGGGCGATCTTTGATACGTTGTAACTGCACTAAATATTGATATTCCTTATCTTAATTTAAATTATATTTGAAGGAGCTTACCTGAATTTTCGACTTCCATCACTTTCACTTGTAACTGAATAATATCCAATGAAATATTCACTTTAGAATATCGGTTGCGCTAAGAGTGTCGAGAACGAACGCGTACAGCTTGCGCGACGATCAAGTTCCGACTACCTGTGGGGGCGCGCATGCAGTTCTAGGAACTGGGGAGGGGTGGGGTTTGGGCAGTCGGGGTGTCTATTTTTCCGGGAATCAATTTGTTTTGTTATAAGTTAACTTTGAGAAATGGACTTTTGGCCGCCTAAATCGTACAAATCGACCACCGTGCGGGGTGAGGTAGCTACCCTCCTCTGAAGCTGAAGAAAAGTAAAATTTGTTCAGAATCTGATTTGAATTTCGGCGCAACGCAACTTAACAAACACGCACACAGAAGTAAAGCTCACCTTACGACAAAAAGTATTTTACTTCTCTTCTGTACTATTTAGTATTGACAAGTAGATGGGAGTTGGGTCATTGTGTGTCGATCGGACTTTAGCTTTTTATGATGCACAGTCGGCCACACGCGAGGATGCCCCTTTTTGTTCGATTGGCGCCCTTATGCCGCGCGCGGTAAGAGCTGCCATGGGGTATCTGTGACTTTGGCCGACCGTACCTGTAGGGTGTAGTTTTTTATTTCGGTTATTTTGTTGATTTAAGTGTCTGGTTACACTATGCCGAAGATACGGGACCGAAGTTCGGCATGATTGAGCCTGCAATGCTATTTGAATGGCCCGTTTTCATTGTCAACTGACAGTTAAAAGCTGTATTCAAAGCCCTTGGTAGATGGCGCTCATAGGCTTGGCCATACAAGAACCGAGATGTGGCTGACAAATTTCGCTTACAGGGATTAATAATATCTTCAGCAAAAGCGAAATTTGACAGCCGTGAAAACGGCTCATAACTGACAACATTAAACAGAAATTACGTCGAACGTAATTTTTAAGTTATCTTCATACAAACACAGTGGAATGTAAGTTCAGCAGCGTAATTTCGGCATAATGTGGCTAGACCCTAGAAGTTGAGGCTGAGTATTGTAGTTAATGATCTAGAAATCTCATTTCAGCGCGTTTGGCGACACAGTAGGATATCCCACGGTAACCCTTATCGCACGCGGCATAAGTGCGTCAATCGAACAAGGGGTGTCCTAGTGTGTGGCTGACTGTACCGGGGCGTCTGTAACGCAATGGCGTGGCGATAGGTTCCCAGTAGAAGGAAAAAACCGGGTTTTCCTCGTTTTTCTCCTACAACCAGCAAACTAATGCGCTAGAATTAGAATCAGAATATTCGTTGATGAACTAGAAAAACATTAAAAGGACAGACAGCAAATAGTAAGTGAAGCCTACCACTGCGAGCCTATCGAGGCACCATTACGTTACAGAGTTAGGCCCCAGGTTTGTGAATTTAAACGTTATAAAATTCGTTTCTGAATCGATGTTGCCGGTTAAAATGTTTTTTAAGTTAGAATAAAATTCGTTTTTAACTAAAACTTTCGGAAGTACGGCACTTTAAATATTACAAACATGCATTCACTTTCTTTTTTTATGTCGGGATGGCCGACTTGTTCTACTTCTTTCGGAAGTCTTAATCCTAGAGGAGAGACGGAGATAACAAATCAATGTATAGTTGTATACCTATTGCAATATCTATAGAAGAATTTGAGAAATAATATTGACATTTTCTATTATACAAATATGAACATAATACTGATGGAATCGATACTTTAGGGTTATTTTTAATTAGTAGAGGTATCCTTCGTATTTAATGTCGAAACAATAATGTTTTAAAGACGGCCTTACAATTTAATAGTTCCTGAGGGACATAGCAAAAGATGTCTTTGGACTAAGTTACTTGTTTAGTGAAGTGACATTGGATTATCATAGAAATTAGTTAATAATATATAAAGTTTTCGTATTATAAAACCTGTTTTTTAACCCTCATTAGCCTTAGCCCATCTTCCAATGTCATATCTAGACATATTGAAAAAAGTTGAAACTTGTGTGTTGAAGTTATACAATTTAAAGATGAACCAAATAAATGTATGTTTTTTTTGCTACAAGCACGAAACTTGACACAGCCATTCCGTACATACTACTCAAATTAAGCTGTGTTTTGAAATAAATAAAAGTATGATTAATTGAAAAAAAAAAATGTTGGAGCGGAGGTGTGTTAAAAACAAATAAGTACGCCAAAAAGTAAGTTCTAACGAAATACTTTATTACTAACACACCACTGTATCCTTAGACAACAATATTTCAGGTTAACATACACTTAGATAGTGAACGAAATGAAACGAACGTCCAGCGTCACTCATGGAAGGTATAGAAGCCAGTCGAGTGAAAGATATTTGCGTGTTTCCACTAGCAACCCTCGACATCCGTTACTTTTCGAGAAAATCGACATCTTGTTAAAACATTTCCACAGCACTATTGCGACGATTATTAATGATACCATACTTGATTGGCAGTTTTTGCAGACAAATAAATATTATATAAAGTTATCGAGAAACAAAAGTAATCCCAGAAAAGACCACACAACAAAATGGCCGAATTTTAAAACTTAAAATGGCTGCCAATTTTGCCTCGCGTCGTCAGAGCGCGAATTTGCATACAAACGAACTTTTACTTCCACCAAAAGTACGTCAGAGCACGATTGGCGCTCTCTCAGACAACCTTTCCGCGTTTTTAACAAACCAAAAACAAGATAGAAAGCCAAATCCACGACATTACGCATTTGTACGCAAACTCCACTCTCCGCCGGCCCTTTTTAATCAAGAGCGGCGGCACCGGAGATGATTTCGATCAGCTCCCGAGTGATGACGGCTTGGCGAGTCCTGTTAAACGTGAGCCTGAGCTTGTCAATCATCTCGGCGGCGTTCTTGGACGCATTGTCCATGGCAGTCATACGGGACGACTGCTCCGAGCAAGCGCCCTCCTTCAGGGCGTAAAACAACATGGACGCCAAAGAGAATTCCATGTAGGATTGGAGCACGTCTGAGTCGAGCGAATCGTACACTGTCAGCTTTGGGGCTTCCTGTAAACAAAAAGGTTGGGATGTAAATAAAATGAGGCCGTAACAAAACAAGGACACCCAAAATGTGTGTTATTGCGACTGTCGACTGGCTTCACGGACATCATAAACGAATCTCATCCAATCTCACGTGGGGGAGAGAGCAGGTCGAGACAAATATCACGTTTTTTTTTTCATACAAGGAACTGTAAAATTATCAAATAACTGGATATGCACAATGCACATGCGAGAAATCATCAAAATCGCCGCACATAACGTGTGTGACGTTACGTGAGACGGACGCTGCCTTCCTATTACTATAGTACCAACTATTGGAGGTATATTTTGGTCACATTGCCAGAAAAGTCAGCGACGACTTAGAGTAACAATCACTCGCAAAATCGACGGAAAACGACCAAGAGGAAGATGCCCGACACGTTGGACCGACCAAGTCCGCTCCACACTCAACACACCACAGTATACGATGCCATACACCTAGCCGCAGATAGGAACAAGTGGCGAGGCGACGCATCGTACGACAAGGATTGCTCCTATCCAATGACCACGACCCTCAGTGATGAGGATACCGATGCAAGGAGGAGGATTGGAGGTACCGTTTGCGCCGATTCACATCTGATAGATTCACACTTGATAGATACACCCTTGATAGATTCACACTTGATAGATACACACTTGATAGATTCACACTTGATAGATTCACACTTGATAGATACACACTTGATAGATTCACACTTGATAGATTCACACTTGATAGACCCACCTCAATAGCCTTCCTGCTGAAGAGCGGCAGGTGGCTCTGCTCATAGGAGACCACGGACCGGAACTTG